>NJDC01001982.1:96309-120639 GCA_002245475.1 Calephelis virginiensis | reverse complement strand
AAGAAAGAAGATAGCGAATATTTTAAAATAGTTTAATAAGTATGCTGAAGAATCACCAACATTGTCTCATTTTGTGCTGTAATATGTAAATTCCTTTCATGTTAGCCTACATGAGGCATGCGAGTTTTATACGTAATTTTTCAGTGTTATAATTTTAATTAAAGATTGTGTTAGTTCCTAGACTTTGAAAATGAATAAAATAATAAAAACAATGACGATTTTGATTGATTATTGTATCTTTTAAAATTATAATGAGGTGGTCGCGAACTGGTATACCAATTTTACGAATTAGCCAGTTTGCGTCCAGGATGGACGAAGAAATATGTTATAAAGATGGGGTATTATTTTGTTTTTGCCATTATTATTATACTTATTAAAAAAGCCAATTTGCGTCCACATAATTATGTTAATAGAAAAGATACAGATGTCGAAATTCATCTGGACGCAAACTGGATAGACGGATTATACTATATACCAGTTTGCGTCCACTTGTTTATTTAAATACTAAATTTTAAGTAACTGTTTTATAAAATTAAATCAGACAGTTATAGATAGGTGGTAGCCGGTAGAGTGCATTGTACAATCCCATCGGGACTAGTACCCACCACCGCTCCGGAAGGGAACAAGCGCATTAAACTGTTTCTGCCTTCTGCCACTTATGCACAAACCGGTACTTACTTATGATAAATTTTAAATACGTAAAGACAACAAAGTTGACAAAGGTACAACTAGGACACGCACAATTAGCCTAAGATACTTAGTTCCACAATGCGATAGATGGCAAACCTATTGCGAACCGGGCACATGTTCTATCCCGGATGACAATGTTTTCATTAGAAATTAATAAAGATAAAGAGCATATTAAGAATGAAAGAGGGAACACGATGGGTAAAAAAAGTTAGGAAAAAATTTAAGGAAACTAAAAATTTTTGTAAAATGGACGTATTCGATGTGAAATCTCTAAGAGAAAATTGACTACCTGCAGATCTAACAAAATCTTTTAAAGATTTTAAAAATGTCTGTATTCTAAAATTAAGATATTGTGGATTCGAAAAAGAGAAATTATATGACCTAGTGGTGAACTGCCTGCTATAAATAATCGATGATGTAGTTTTGGGATCCAAATCATCTGAGCTGCAAACAGCAATGAACCAATGAATGAAGATTGGAAAGAAAAAGTTCCACATTTCGAGTATAGGTGTAGATACCTAATGTTTGAATGCAAATGAAACCAAAATAGCATATGAAAGAGATGTAATCAGAACGTATTCAAGAGTTTTAGTAGACGTAGTACCGCTGGAACAAATAAATGAACTTGTTTATGCCGGTAGTGCTTTTTGCAGGGATAGTTTGATTGACGGCAATCTTACAATAAGATCAGAGAAAGAGTAAGATTAAAAATAAGTGTTTTGTTACAATAATGAGTAAGGGCATGTACTTTATTTGGTTCATGTTCATGCCATAAGAATGGCAGATGAAAGATTGCCAGTACAGACATTCATTGCAAAATTCGATGGACCTACTTAGTTACGCGGGGAGACCTAAGTTGACATTCCATGGGCAATTTAACCCAAAGCCAACTCTTGCCATCATAGTCTCCACAACCAGCTTCTTTGTATTAAAAAAAAGTAATGAATGTGAAGGAAGCTAGTGACACTTGGTACTCGATATTTTCTTACAACTCAGTAAGGGACTAGGCGTGAACATATGTATTTTATAAAGAAAGACTTAAATCCCAACATTTCTATAATTTTCTTAATAAAATCTCGCCTTAACCCCTTTATAAGTTGGTGGACGCGATCTGTATTTTGTGGACGCAAACTGGCGAAATCGCCTTATTTCGATAATTTTAAGTTTTTAAAAATAATCACTAGACATTTTTGCTAAAACTTAGCTTCATCCTAAAATAGACTACACTACGGCTGGGTTACAATATTAGTTGATTCAAAAGTAGATCTAGAACATTTTTATATTTTATCTCAAACATGCAAACTCCACTAAGTGGACGTGATCTGGAGAAACAACCCTATCTTGTGGCAGAGTTTAGTGGTAGATTTACACAAGAAGCTAAATTGCCCTTCCTATGTATTCAAACATACAACCTCCCAATTTTTTTCGAAGTCGATTGAAAACACGGCGCTTATCCTATTCCAAAAGGTTATCGATCCGAGATTAGGTTGTTATATCTCTTGAGTGAAGTTTAATGGTTTCACTCCGTATCACAACAGTGGTGATTAGTGACGTAACTCTGTCAGGACTACATAAGACAGTGGCAATTTGAGGGAGTCTTCAAAACTCGACAAGCTAGTCTTAGTCAGATACCTAAACTACACCAGACACCGCTCCGTTGTGTTGTGATGAGGATTTTAACCACCGCTATTTATTTTATTTATAGAGGATTTGCACCGCTAACATCTTACAGAGTACATTGTGTGCTATCTAGAAAGGAGACTCATTATTATCCAAAAAAAATGTTTATGGTACCTCTTACAATAGTCTTCTTACTTAAAAGTGATTCTTGTGTAGGAGCAGAATTGACCTCGTCGCTGGGATTACCTTGTTTGTCGTTGTACCGACCTGTATCAAAAGATATATGTTAATTTGGTCGCCCAATTGTCGAAATTAACTATCTTAACAAAAAAACAATACACGTGTTTGAATTGACAGTTTGTTATTAGTTGAGAATGCAGACGGTTCTTAGTAAACAGGGGTTAATTTTTTTTGGTTAGGGGACAGATGCTATTTTTTGTCCGGTTCACTGAAAGGGTTGCCGTGGGAGCGAAAAACTGACTAAATGAAATCTAATAACTTAGGAACGAAGACTACAATTTCATTTCTATATTTTTTAACGATAGGATATATACATGGGGCACACTAAAAGTTTTGCAGCTAATCGGAATTATCAAAAAAATAAATTACCAGTAGTCTTGTGAATGGGTGTTTGAAAATGAGAACAGGCCAACAAAAGTGAGATAGGTGAGAAACGTTGGTAAAAAAATGATCGCGTTTTTTTTCTCAGCTACAGGTCCCATCTGTACAATTCCTCTTGAAGATCAAAAAAATGTTAATGCCGAGTTATATTCTACCATTTGTTTACCTAGGGTGTTAAAAAAAGTTAGCAAAAGACGACCTAAAAGCCGCATTCTCCTATATGATGACGCTTCTTCACACACGGCCAATAAAACAAAGTAATTTTTAGCTTACGTAAAAATACATCTCGTCACTGATGGTGCGCATAGCCCCGAGCACCCTGTGATTTCTGTATTTTCCCCAAAATCAAAAATTTAATAAAAGGAGAGGAGAGGTTGAAGTAAAACATTTACCAACTCCGAAGAGCAGTGATAACGTTCAATCAGAACGTAGAAAACGTGCCTTCAGATCTGTAATCCTCCTGTTTTAAAAAGTAGTTGGATCGCATGAAAAAATGTTTAAAATGTAAAGGAGATTATTTTGAAAAGCAATAAACATAATACTTTGATCATAACACGTTGTTTTTTTTAACTTATAGTGTCAACTACGTATAACAGGTAGTTCAGTAAATATTTCTAGGTCGTACGATTATAGGTTTAGCCAATACAGGCATCAGGCTTTCAGTAAAATGGTCCAACTTGCATTAACTTGCGGAATGTGACGCGACATTAATTACTGAACGTACACGGTACACTCGTATCGTAGGGAAACGTATGACCTAGGAATATTTATGTAAACAACATGTTACATATTAACCCTAACATACAAAAATAAACTAAATGAATTTGAACTACTTCTTTCTGAGTTACACACTACATTTCGTTCTGTCTTTGTAAAGATGGCTTCAAGTTGATCTATGATGTCTATAAGCAATATATTTTTCATACTATTGACAAATTCGTCGACTTATTTAAATTGTGGTTTTTTCAAATCTAAAATCACTGTTGAAGTACCTTTTCTAGTCTCCATGAGCAGATGAAGCATGTCTGGTCTTACAATCTTATGCTCGTCTCTTTGCTTTATTGTCTGCGTTACGAGTTTAAAGAAGTACTCCTTGGCTTTCCCCGGCAGTAATGCAATTTTCAAAGTCTAAAATAATGATTTAATCTTAATCTAGGTAAGTATTAATTTCGTTAAAGTATAAAAAAATTCTGAAGTTGCGTATTATCTCTGATTTTGTCTAATTGCGTAAAAATACCGATAATAGTTAAGAGAACAGTTTCGTAAAGAGTCAGCAACCCAACTGCGGGACCATCACACTAGCGTTGTCTCTATTCATGGATGTCGGACGCTACAGTCATTGTCTATCATCAGCGTTTGTTCGTTTGCATCTTTCTCTCAAAACCGAGAAGATGTTTAAAATATAGCACGAGGAACGCACAAATAATAACTCATGTAACTATGTTGCTAACCTTGGTAAATTTGATTTTTTACGTTAATACCTAATATTACGTCATAACTCAATCTTACCTTCCCTAAACTTGGGAACGCCGAGGTAAACAACAACACTAACATTTGTTGAAAATTTAATTTGGCTATCTTGTATCCCATCATATAAAATTCATTATCCCTGTCTGTCAGTGAGTCCACCTTCAAGCCATACATGCAGGAGGCGATCACATCGGTCGCGTAACGTGTCGTCAAGTCTTCACAGCTCATTTCAATTGTTTTACCTAGAAGAAAATGTCCATTTATAGCTTACACATAAAAATAAACAGATTTACTGTTAATAAGAAATAACTTTCTCATTAAAGATGCTCATAATACGCAAAATGCTTTACGTCAGTTATATGATGGCCCCAACAGCTAATAACGTGACTATATTTAAGCAAATTGTTCAACTTCAATATGTCTGGAGATAGTTCTAATAGTCATCCTAGCAACAAAACTACACGCGCAGTCTTCAGCCTTTTACATCCAGCTATCACTAATGAGCTATTCTCCGCACAGGACAAATTTGCCATTTTGCCATCTTCATTCCTTAACAAGCATGTTTCAGCTGCTATATGTGACGCTTATGGTGAGACCAGTATACTGCCATTTTAATTTGTATGATTTGATGCAGTTCTGCATTGTTATTGAACCCTGGTGTACACTTTGTTTTGAATTCTTTTCCAATTCCTTTTTAATCACATCAGTTATCCAGGTATACGTTCCTCGAACTGGTAGCCTATTAATCATTACCTATTCTTAAGATTCCGTATGCGAATGATTAAAAATCGAACCCTTCTAGATTTGACGTGTCCGTCTCTATTTCCCAGTCAATTTATTAATAACTGTTAGTACTACACCGCTGAAACTTAACATGTAGATGTATTCTTTTAAAAAGATGGATAATGTGTGCAATACATGAAACTGAAACTAAAAAAACCCTAAAATAAACCTCGACACCCAGGTCGGGTCGGGAGTTCAGGATATTAAAATTAATGAAGATTTCTTTTTATGAGACAGTTAAAATGTCAATAGATAGCAACTTATATAAAGCTCTGACTCAGAAGTCAGAAATAAAATGAAAGAAATAACACGACACTCCTGTTTCTTCATACTTGGTTGCTTTGGTAAAAAAATTGACAATCATATTTTTTTAGTTTTTGTGTTTAAGTATTATCTTGTCTTAACTTTTGTATTTATAAGTTTAACCTTTAGATTCATTAATCATCTTCGTCAGAGTCTTCATCATCTGTTCCCCAATTTCCTCCATGAACGGGATCATCAGTTTTATTTTTGAACTAGTGAAGGATGGGCTGAGGGTTGCGCGCATGTCTTTCCATTCTTGACCTGCAATCACAATTTTCACTACATATAAAGAAACAAAGTATCTGTCTGTCAATTTGTTTGCAAAATACTGAAAACTACAGAACATATTTAATTTTCAACAATAGACAGAGTGATCCCCGAGTAAGGCGTAAATATTGAGATGTATTGTAAATTGTTTAAAATATGGCGGTTTTAGTTTAACATCCATAGATATAAAGCTATCTTTTAAAATCCTGCCAGACACTCTTGGAGCTATAACAAAACAATGTATTTGGCGTTTATTTCTCTTTACTAAATATATTAAAAAAATCCCAAAACAATAATTACATGCAAATAATTAGGTGATGAAATGGTGAATTGTAAGGACAGCAAACAAACAGCATACGTGATGCATATTAAACTGAGATTGGTTCATCTCCATCATCTTCATCGTTTAAAAAGGCTATTATTATTTACGTATTAAATCTACTATAAAATAATAGCTATTTAAATGTGAATACTGCCATAGTTTTTTTTAATAATGGTTTGATAAATAATAAAATGGGAAAAACTTCAACGAAACTAGCAAAAACAACATTTTACTAATTCCCATCTAAACCGAAGCTGTCCTGGCGAAAATAGTAAATCGTAACAATTTTGAAACATTTTGTGAAGAATACGGTCATTTTGTTTCATATTAAAGTCAATTATTAGTTATATATAGTTATAAACCAAGAAAATCATGTTGTAGCCGAAAAACTAAGTTATTTTTCGAAAAATTAGCACTGAAACTGTGTTTTTCAAATTGGCAATTAAATAATAATAAAGAGCTTGAGGGACAAACAATTATTTGTTTCAACGTGGTTTTTATGGCAATAGGCAGCGAACTAGCAAGCGGCTCACTTGATGTTAAGAGATAACCGTAGAATATAGGCACCATAGATGTTTTAGGTGCGTCACTGTCCTGTGACCAGGGTGTTAGGCCCATAGTGTAACTCTACCGGCTAGTCCACCCTCCGTACTGGAACATGACGGGGTCATTATAGTCGGATAGTCCGGATAGTCACCCGGGCAAGTAGCTACATAGCAGGCAGGCAGGACAGCAGATAATCTATTTTACACAGTTATTTTCAAAGCATCTTATCTTATGGAATTCTTTTGAGGGGAAACTCGGCTGAGGTTAACACAAAGACGGGTGTATACGGGCAATTGATAACTTAAGCCCAAGAGCTTCCATGCAGGAAAAGTGTTAACAAATAAACAATTTAACGATGACTTCTTAATACATTTTTGACAAATTAATATTGGACCATAAAAATATAAATTTTGAAGAAAAATAGCTGTAATGTACATTTTGTAAATATGAAGAATAAAAACAACTTTGTTGCTTTTCTTTCATGGTCCAATGCAAGCGTTTTCGCATTAAACTTCTGGAACATATTAAAGACTTACCATTTATTAATTTTATCAAATGTTTTAAATCTTAGTTGTGTGGTAAGGGTTACTAAAAAAATTCAAAATATTTAGAAGAGAACAATGCTTGGGATTAATTGCTCCTCATACAAGCTATATTTTGTCTAATATATTTTTTGTAAATTAGATTTATGAGAGAAAAGAAAAGCTCGCTGAGTTTCTTCCCACGGATCTTCTCACTGAGTTAGTGGTTTTTAGATTTACATAGACGCACCACAAGAATCTTTGTCAGATCCATGTGTAATAAATACATTCTATCTATCTATCAGAGCACCCGGACCAACGTTAGTATTTTTTCTTAGTTTAGCTTACAAACTATTTAAAAATGTAATATGCAGGCAAAGCGAAGGGCTACAGTGCGGCAGTTGAGAACAATTCAAATGATTAAATGAATAAAATTAGAAGTTTTTAACGTTAAAAAGTTTTTTTCATTTGTGGATTGTAGTATCGAAACGTACAATTAATTGATAATTGTTTCGTCATTTTTTTTACATATTTTTGCCTAAAGAATAACATGGTATTACTGTTTTGCCTCTAGAATCCGTTTTTAGTCTCCCTGGTGTATATTAAACACATATAATGTATAATTCAACAAAATAACATGATCCATTATGTCACAATTACAGTTCTTTATCATCAACACAAATTCAATATTTCTTACCTTTCAAACCGAATAAATTTCTGCCAATAATTGGCTCATTGTCTTCATGAGTGAATCCTCGTCGGTCAATGAAGTTTTCGAAGTCTTTGATTGCAACCTTTTTTATGAGATCCAAATCGCGCAGTAAAATGACCGGTTGTGTCAATTCATATCTTCCGACAAATCTACGAAAAAAAAAAATTATTCGGAGTCTTGACCTGAAAATCGGTTTTTTGGCAGTATGTGTATTAGTGAAAAAACATTATCATTTTCCCGGTAATGTAATATACAGTAGTCTAAGTCGGCTCAATTTTTAAAATAAATAGGTGAGCAGTGCGCTAACACGCGATAGGCTCCACCAGCGTTGCTACTACATGTACTGCAAATAAAAATTGTTTGATGAATAGTAACTGTTCAATAATAATGCAAGTGGCGTTTTTGATTTCATAAAAATCCCTTCCTACCAGCTAAAGTGAAGCTCAATAGGACAGCATACTCGTAGTTACAGTATACAGTTTTTAAATTGACCAGTGACTTATTTTGTTTTCCTGCGTCATATGTACAACCATATTTTTATCCGCAATAGGGCCAGAGTTATAAAAACACCGAACCAGGTAAATGCACACCTTGTTCCGAAATGATAAAGTCAAAAACGTAGCAAGTTACATTTGCAAGTCCAAAAACCTACTTAGTGCAGTACATACTATATTTTAGGTTTTGGAGATGAGACTTGTTAGTTTTTGAATTTTGAATGGATATGACCCACTCAAAATCCTAGCCAGGTTTTTGATCTGGAATTGTTTCATACATAGTTTACAAAACTATTGAAGTATAGGCCGAAATTTCTAATGACTTCCCAATAAACAGTAGCAGATGATGGCGAAGTGGGTGCACTAGGAAATCTGCAAACGAAGATTTTAGTGATGATGATTCAGTTGCCGATCCAACGTATTTTCCTAATTCTGATTTTTACGAAAGTACAATTTTGAACATGATATGAGTTGCGAATATTTATTATGTAATCAAGTAAATACGTTGAATTGCATTAATATCGCTTTTACAGAGCAAAACACAGAAGAACCCATTCTCCACAACCCCGTATCTAATATTCCTGAAAATATCTTTGTCGCTGAATACCCCGGGTCCAATATCTAGAGTTACTGGTAACTAACGCATAAGGTTATCTAGGGCGATTTTCGTACATCAAAAGCAACAACTTTTAGATAATCGCGAAAAAAGATTTTTTCCTAAATACACTTGATATAAGAACTGTCGGAGCAATAATAGAAAACCTCTAAAGAGCTTTTATGATGTTAGAAAATAGAGGTGGAAAAAGAAAAGAAGTTAACAAAAATTTAATCAGTTAACACAATACGAACTTTTCCTGTCAATCCTGCTGATAGTCATTACCGTAGACATAATTTACTGTTTACAAGATACTTACCTGACGAATTGGCAATTTGCCAAATTCACCTTATTTTTTTGAAAAAGAACCTACAAGAACGATCCTCGGATGAAACATATAGAAAAGATATCAAAGAAATGAAAATTTCTTTTAACACGCCCAGAAGAGATAAGTGCGATGAATGTTTTTTTATATTCGGAAGAAAATCTAAAATCTACAACACACAAAGCAATGTCTGATCAAGCATTGCCTACTACCGCAAATCAAAGAAACTATCATTAAAAGTCGACTTATTAGGCCATTATCATACGGCACCGCTCACAGTGGCATCGGGCGGAACCGAAAAAGCGGATTTTGTAGCGGTCTCCATGCGGTTTACGCGCCTGTCAGCGAGGACGGATTTAACGCAATTGTGACCAGTTTGATCAAGGTCACTGGCAAAAATGGACACAGAAGTAGTAGTACCAATCTGACTTTTATGGATTATATTTAAAAACATATAAATACTAATGTTTATTCATTTCTACGAAGCAGAACTCTAAATGAGACATTCAAGGTATCATATAAAATACCTGCACCTACGACGATCCGCGCGATTATTCTATGCCCCGTGTGCTATAAACCGCCGCATGGACTTCAGCACACTAAAAAGGAGACTGAATATGTTGGCATGCTTAAATATCTTCGTAACAACTTTTATGTTCCGCAAATAATTTTCTATGATTCTTTATCTTTTGTTTGAAAGTCAGTCTCACATAATATTATTCCTATTTAAAATTGCACTTGTTTTACTAAATAATGGGTGTTATATTTTAAATAAGCGATTTGTGCAATTACACGTCATTTGAATTAGTATTTACCAACATGACATCTGTTTGATCTATTGTTGGCTGCACCATCCAAACTAGATGTTTTACGACTTTACAGTGAGTAACGATAAATATAGTATTAGAAAAAGTAGTCAATATTATAAGAGATAACAAACCTTTCTTCAGGAAACGCCTTATACAATTTTTCGTAGTTAGTAATGAGATGTTCTCTTCCAAAAACGGGCTTAATCAGGTTCCCTAATGGCGGGATCACGCTCAAATGCTTAACACCATATCTCGAGAATCTGGAGTAGATGCGATGGAAGTATATCACCAGGGTGGATACCAAGACCACCGCTATGGAAACTAGGGTAATCATGACCTGTAAAAAACATTTTAAATGTTGGTAAAAATAAGTTATTGTACTATACACACCATATATTTTAGTGGTGCGTTCCTTTATGGACTTGGATGTTCCTTTATGGAGTAACTTTACTTTTTGGTGGTGCGCTGCAATGACAGTTTTGTTTTCTTTGTCAACGTGACATTTATAAAACTTGCCAGGGTTGTTATCATCGGCTTATCTAAATCTCTCATGCATCAAGAGCTTTTTCTTGTACAGGTAGTACTAGAATATTACTTCAGAAGTCCTGATAAACCATATGTCTGTAAAATCTTTTTATCACTAGGTATTGAGTGCGAGCAAAGTGTATTAAAGGGATAGAGTGAAAGGGATTAGTGAATTTTATAATAGGTGGTAGAATTTTGTAGCGACTCGCCTGGAGTGGTGCCACCGCTTTACCATAACGTCCAATGCTTGCCGTTTACGTGTTCCAGATCGCAGGGTTTGGTAGCCGCTAAACTTACTTTTGCTCGAGGCCTAACATCCCGGCCTCAGGTTGGCAACGCACCTCTACCACCTTTGGTGTCTCTAGGCGGCGTGAATTTCTTAGCATCAGGAAATAAATCTGCTTGTTTGCCTTTCACTATCATTAAAAAACGTTGTTTTGAAAATGCCAAATGAGTCATTATTCTTGAAGTGTTATAATTAAAAACACTACTACTACTACAGACTATGTAAATTATGATGAAGATAGTCAGTTATTTTTTTCCTAAAGTTATTAAAAGGTAAGAGGAAGTGGTATTGGATACAACCTTAAATTACAACATCAATTACAAAAAAAAAAATATAGGATATTTACTAATTCTGGGATTAGTGTTTATTGTTGATGATGGATCTCCACGGTATCCAAAACCAGGCGACCAATATGTAACATTTCATAGGAGGCAAAAAATTTACTAATCCCAAAAAAAAAATAAAGCTGAAGCACAGACAAAAATTGTTTCAAGACCACTTTTAAGTTGTTTTGCTAAGTGAAAGGCCTATTGTCTGCTGACAACAAACCGACAATTTGCTGATTATCAACAATACATGACTATGAACTGTTAGGTACTTATTCAGTGATATGGAATTTTCACTAACAAAATTAACTATGGTCTGTTAATTTGGGCGCTTCTGTGGTCTAACGGTCCGGCGTCAGACTTGACTTCTTGAGGTTCTGGGTTCGATCCACGGGTCGGGTGACAAAAAAAAATGTGTATTTTCAATTTTTTTGGAACGTAATTAACGTTGCCTGGGATTGGATATGTGTCCGGTTGGCGATAGACTTGCCACTTATCATATTGTGGGACTTAGTGTCTTCAACTAGTCATGGGTGCCCTGGTTGTGCGTCTGCCTACTCCTTCAGGGATACGGGCGTAAAGATACTTGTGAAAGCACCATATTAACTTCATTTTATATTTTATTTTACAAAAAATATGATGCAGTTATCATCTACTATTTTATATACTCCCCTAAAGTTGCATTTACAAGGTGGCGCTATTGTCGTGCATGATCCGAATACCGTCGCACGGGTATAGAACCCGTTAGAAGTCATATGTTCATTCAGAATTACTAATTATTTACGTAACCCAGCCTGCAGATTTAACGCTAGGGATGACTGATGACAAACTTTTGCTAAACATCTTAATATATATATATTTATTTCTTGTGTTCGTGTATTTGTCACTGAACTCCTCCTAGACGACTAGAGCGATTTTGTGTGTGTTCAAGGGGATTTGAGAATAGTTTAGATTCACAATTTGATCCACTGGAAAACGTTTTTTTTATTTTTTTTATTTATAAGTAGTCGTTGATTTTTGAACTGCATCTTACAGACTGCGCTACTATCGGAGCGTCAAATATGTAGTAGCTGTTGATGTCAAGCGTTACTAAGTTTGTTGGGTCGGCTAGTATGTTTATAAAATTAATTCTAATATCTAAATGAGTGGTATACGCCTGTGACACAAGCATGTTATTTGCTTGCTTTAGGGCTAGCTCAATATCTTGTGTTGTTTGTGAAGGAATTATTTATAACATATTAAATGACTTTCTTCTATGGGAATAACATATTATGAAATTAAAAAGTGAAGCAAAAACTTTGGAAACCATGTCACAAAAATTGCACGGACGGAGGAAAATAAAATTTAGTTACACACTTACAGTTTATTTGTAGAAGTGTAGAATCCTAGTCGTTTTCAAAAATAATGCTTATAAAGTGTATTTAATCAACAAAAAGAAAACATTACACATACTACTATGCATTTTTTTGAAAATATCGCAGACGGCACATAAACTATATACATAAAGTTTGGAAACAAAGCGTGTAGTTGGTCTTGATAAATAAAGATGACGTTCTTATCCAAAAGATATTCAAATTTATTATGGTCGAATACGACCAACGGGCAACCACTAATTTTAATAAAAACATCTAATAGAAGCAAATTATTTGAAATGTCACCACAAAGATCTAGTGGTCCGGCGACGGACTTAACTTCTTGAGGTCCCGGTTCGATCCCTGGATTGGGCGACAAAAATATTAGAAAATGTACATTTTAAATTTTCTCATAAAAAAAATAATGATGTCAAAATAGTAATAAACAAAAATAGTAATAATAATGGTAATGTCATTTGAGGGCAAGTTTAGGTAAGCGGATGATATTAATCCAAGCAAGTTGTATAAATCTCCAACATAAAGCCGAAACACAACTTTTAGGCAGGGACCAAAACAGCACAATGTCATAGAAAAAGTTGTTTTTTTTTTGACGTTGTTGATTACCCTTGAGTGTGTTTAACAAACATGGTTACGCTTACAATAAACAAACATCAACACCATCTAAGTTGTTGTTGTTTTTAATTTTATCCCAGTCGGGGAAAGGCAAAGGATCTGTGTCTATACAGCCACGTCTTCCGTATTAATAAATATTTTTCTTGTTATATATTTTCAATTTATGTCTTCCGTATTAATTCTTTATTTTAGTCATTAGTCACTATTTACACAGTCTTGTCTGGGTCTTGAGTAAAGCGGTAGTTTCGTTACACAAGTTCGCTTATGAGATTTGGCGGCAGCGAGGAAATTCACGATACACTAATTTCTTCATGATTATTTCATTAGTGCACTTTCACTGAACAAAGTCAAACTAATTCCCACCTTAATTAACCAATTTTACTCATATTTTACACTAAATTCAATAATTGTGAAAAAAATACGACCATCTTCATTCACGATGGCGCCAAAACTCCAACACCATCTAAGGTAATTTTGTATAAAGTTCTTAAACTCAAACAATACTGGCCAGTTTTAAAATCTTTTGATGAAAGACTGTATTGTAAAACTTTTTGGACGATTCCAAATTAAACTTAAAAATAAACAAAATCATAAGATTAACGGCATAACGGTAACAAAATCCGAAAGTTACTTTGACCTGCTTTCCTTATTTTTCACATTTTTTTTTCAGAAACACGTTCATTGCTAGTTAAACCATTATTTAACGTTTTTTCTTTATTTAAGTATAAAATTGTTTACGCAAAATAAGAGATTCTGTACTACTGTCAGATAAATGGGCTTTATAAAAGTATACACATGTTGTTTGTAATCTTTAAAAAAAATGAGATAATTGAGTAAATTCGAAATATCTCTAAACAATGTTGATGTGTCTATTGCTAATTTAACAAAAGTGCCTACAGTCCAGTTGGTGGGAGGTAGTCACCGTGGCCCGTTGGTTTTTGTGAAAGAAAAGCTTCCCCTCAGGTAGGAATTGAACACGCTATCTTGGATTCCTTTTCGAAATTGAGAGATAAAGTTTGTGGAGTTTTTGTCCAAATAAATTTTCTTCGTTTTTAAAAGATTGTGGGCGTTAGGAAAATCAGTCTTCCAAATTTGAAATAGATATTCAATTTAAAACTATTATTGAAAATATCCACGAGGAAAATACATAAGAACATAAATTTGAAACATCTTGTTATAAGGTACTCAACATAAAATAACTCAAAGAAATTGCGAGAAACTAGAAGCATTCGAAATGTGATACTTGAAAGAGATGAAAGGATCCCCTGGATTTTGAGGATAATGCCAAACAAAAAGCACTAGACACAGGGGAAAACCACATAGCCACTTGTCACTTTCAGAAATGGTTTGATGGTCATATTAAAAATAAAGCGAGACCGAGGAAGAACCACATTTATTATTTAAAAAGATAGGTTTCGTGTCATACCAGAAGTTGAAAGAAAAAACGGAGAGGAGATTTGAATGGGAATGGCTTCCCCAAGAAAAGTATTACCCTTAAATATAGGAAGACATTTCATTACGTTGATAAAGTATTGAAAAAAAATTCGTTTTGTGACGTTACGGTAAAAATAAAAAAAACATACCAGAGACGTATTGCTTCTGTAACGAAATCTGTCAATAGACTGATTTTTTTTTGTTAATTGTAACGGAACACTATATATACTTATCATATATAGATATACTTATCTTACCAACTTTGCAAAATCTGATATTAAAATTAAGTAGCAAGTTGGACTCGCTCTCAAGTTTTTGTAATACAGATAAGGTATAGTATGACTAGAAAGTATTATTTGACTAAATATTATATAATACCAGTATAATAAAAACACCATTGATGGTGAAATGCTACAGAGTAGAATGTCCGAGAAAAACTTTGTCGCCTTAACTATTCCTGCCGTCATAATGACAGAGTCATGTTCCAGTCAAAAGGTAGGACAGCCTGTAGACTTTCACAGTAGGCCTAGTACCCCAGCAACAGGACAATAACGCAACTATATCATTTCCGGTTAATAAAAATATGTTATTTCTCAAAACTTGCTGCTTTCTCAAAAAATGTGTTTAAACCAATTTTCGTTGAAAGTATTTAAAGAAATCTACAGTTTTATTTCTTTAGACATGTCACATCTTAGTACAAAAATTAGAGGAAAGAGGAAGAATATACATTTAAGTATTTTTCAACGATTAACTTTGAGAAAAACATGGTTTTAAATGTTAAGGGATGTAGATGTAGCCTTTAATTTGCCAATTCCGCGTAAGCATATAACTGTTGTAGCGAGAAGTCTTCCAAATGACACAGAATGTGACAAACCTACCTACCTAAAGTTCCCACTACCCATCACCGCCACGAGAGTCCAAACTCGGCAAATAAATAACTTGTCACGCTAGCGTAAATGTTAATATTGCGTAGTGTTGAGTTTTTTGTGAGTGTAAAGCAGGATATAATAAGGGCAGGCAGCATTGTGCAAGTTTCATCACATTTGTGTAGCTGAATAAAATATGGATTTGTAAATTGTTTCCCACTGGTTAAAAGAAAATATTCATTGAATCTGACACTTTTCGTCTTTCGCTAATAAATGAGCGACTGATTTTGAGCTACTGATTATTTTTGACTTAGGTGAAATTTCTTCAACCTGTTTTTCGGCCTCAATAGACGCCAACGCGTGGCGAATTTTAGCTGGTACTTTATACTTAGAGGAGGTCACTTTGTACCCCGTTTTCTAAAGGGTTCCCGTGGGAGAGGTAACGAGACAAGATAAAGGCTTAGCTAATTTATATAACACGCATTTCGATTTCGTTTTATTCTTTGTTTGTATGATGACGTACCTACGTAGGTATACTTTACAGTCACTCCCCTCTAAATACATAACACTTTTAGTGTAAATGAACTTACTAACTTTATTGACTGGAAACACGGAATGTGTAAGACTGTTTGGAGATAAGGAACACTAGCGGGCTTTTAGACTTTACCAAGAATGATTGGCCTACACATTAGGTTTCCAAAATTCGGCCTAAATATGCTTAGAGACATTTAGGTATAAGCTGCTTTACTATTTAAAAAGGAGCTAACCCTATATAACAGGGGCAGAAGTTTGTTCCCCGTGTTGGTCTGGATTTACTGAGTAATAAACCATCTGCCTTTCTGCCAGGCAATTCATAAGAGACACGTGCAGATTGAAGTATAGGTCATTGCCAACAAGACCACCGGTGATAAAGTGCAGTGCCCGGATAAGGATCCACCACATGCCACCATATTCTTGCTATCATAACAGCATTGTTATATTCCGATCCGGAGAGTAAGGTAGCCAGTAGACTTGCACTATTGGCCTAATATCCCGACCACAGGACAACGACGCGCTTATATCTGTACTTAGCTACAGGTAATTTTTTTTACAAATTAGGAGTGTCGAATGCAATGCTAATCTCTTATATTAAAAAATGGTGATCAATTATGAATTAGTCATGTGTAAATAAGATTTCTAAATGAAAATTAATCCCCGTTTCGCTTGATCATCGCATCACGCCTGAACAGATGGACCAATTATGCTAATTCCTTATTAGTTGAGTTGATTATTTTCGGGAGAAGATTCTCATGAACAAAAAAATTGCAGGAGGAAAATAGAAAAAAAACCAATTTCCACTCCAAATTAAATGACTTGGTAATACTATATTAAAAAAAGAAGCTTGTGATATTTCAAAAAATAAATAAGTAAAGTTTTCCTGATGATCTTTTTATCTTATCCTGATTATCTTTTCATACCTAATTGTTTATCTTTATCTTTCCTAAGGAAAAAAGATAACTGCCTATCTCGGTCGGATTAAAAAAGAAATTAATTAAGGAAAACATACTACCTGTTCCAAAGTTTAACGATAAACTGATCCCAGAGAGTATAAAATAAAAAATTTGAAAAAATTAATGTAAAAGTAAAATTATGTCTTTTGAATTAGCTACGAGTAACTAAATAGCACACACAGCTGTTCACTAAAAAGCCAAATAAGACATTTTCTGTAATTCTTATACCGAAATAAGATTAAGTTTTTTTTAAGTCAGCGAATATTGATAATACTAAGTTTATTTAGGTTCTTAAAGATATACTTTAATTATATTTGGAACACATAAATTATTAAAAGGCACCCCGTTTCGTAAGGGAATAATTGGTCCCTGAAGTAGGTACTAAAAGATCCTGTAGTACAAGCCACAAGGGGTCCACTTCGCGGTTTACATTAGGTGACGTTTTTATTGAACCTAATTTCACTTTTAAAAGCAAAAAAGAAAAATATTGATATTAACGATTTTGTAAAAATATTTCTGCTTGGGTTTCGTATAACTTAAGTTTATGTACCGGTTTTAAACTATATACTATTATAATTGGTGTAAGTGAATATGAAGAACAATATGCTTTAGTAATACAAAATGTGCATGGTTTTTGTTGTATTCAGGTGGTAAATCGTTTCCTGTATGTAGGTAATGTATTTATTCAGACGAGTGAGTGTTTGTCAGTGAAAGTACATGTGTCGCTGTATAATAACGTATTGCTTGTCATTAACAGCTATTAACATTTTCTATTGATTAAGGCATAGTTTTTCATATTTTTCTTGATATTTTCCAGCCTTACCTTTTCATAAAATCTTTTCCTGACTATAACTAACACAACAAAAAAAGAATTAGTCAAATTGATTCATCTGTTTAGGCGTTATGAAATGATCACGCGAAATAGGGAATTCGTTTATATCCTATTTATATTATAAATGCGAAAGTTTGTAAGTATGGATGTATGGATGTTTGTTACTCTTTCACGCTCGAATGGCTGAACGGATTTGTCTGAAATTTGGAAGACAGNNNNCCTTTTCATAAAATCTTTTCCTGACTATAACTAACACAACAAAAAAAGAATTAGTCAAATTGATTCATCTGTTTAGGCGTTATGAAATGATCACGCGAAATAGGGAATTCATTTATATCCTATTTATATTATAAATGCGAAAGTTTTTAGTATGGATGTATGGATGTTTGTTACTCTTTTACGCTCGTATGGCTGAACGGATTTGTCTGAAATTTGGAAGACAGATAGATTGTGACTTGGATTAACATATAGGCTATTTTTAATCTCGATCGCACACCGGATTTCTGTGAAAACGCGGGCGAAGCCGCAGGTAGCAGCTAGTATAAATATATAGTAGAATATGCTATTATAGACAATTACACATACATAAAGCAAATATATAATTTTAATTAAAAAAATAAGAATATGCATTCGTTTATACATCCGGCAAACCTCATATCACCTTTTTTTTGTTCTTATAGAGGTTTTTTTCTTCTCAGTGTGACGCAGCGCGCTAGGTAAAAATACAAAGCTAGGTACCTACACTGTACAGCTGCTACTTACCTACATCAAAACCTCTCTCTATGCTAATGTGTGAATGTTAACTTCTGATAATTGATACATTTTGATGATAGCATAATCCGTTTTCACTTCATAAACAGCACCGAGTACTTTCAGGGTATCTACATTTCACTATAGAGATATTTTGGTCAAAAGTTATGCCCTTTATTTTATTATATCATTTTAACGAGAATCGAGCACCCAGTACTTTCCAGAAGTTTCGAAGGTATCAAACCAGTCACCCTATACACCGTGTAAATGACAGCGTAACGAAAAATGAAACCATGGATTCTGTACATGATAGACTTGCATATGTAGTTGGAATTTTGTGTCGGAAATTTTACGAATTTTTCAAAAGTTTTTGTATTTTTTTTAATAATTTCACTATTATTTCCTTAACACTATATAATGCAACTTGATTTTTTATTAATATCTAATAAAATAACATATTTTTACTAAAAACAGCAATGTAATAAAAAACGTATTAGGTTGGCACTTAGGTTGGCAGATTATGCACATACTTTGTTCGCTTTACATTGCGGCCTGAAAACTACTAAATATTTAACCACTTGTTTCCGACAAAAAATGTAAAAGGAAATTTGGAGTCGGTTAAGTATCTAAACTATCACAGAAGTTTTCGTTACGGTGTCAAATACAGCCTGTATAAATGAATCCCCTTTTCGCGTGGTCATCGCATCACTCGTATACGGATGGACCAACTTTGCTATTTCTTTGTTGTCTATTTATATTGTGCTATTTACTGTCAGAAGAAGGATCATATTAAGAAAAAAACTGGGAGAACGATATTTGTAGTCCATACAAACTGTTCGTAGCTGTTATTGTCAAGGGATTGGTTCAGCGGATCAGTTGGCATATAATATCTGCAAAGAATGTACAGGGAAAAGTTCAATTATACACAAACTGGTATTATAAAGCATCATCAATCGGGTTCCAAAGTACGTGAGAGAGACAGATAAATAATAAATAAATAAATATCCCTGGACAAGCTACACAAATTGAAACTAACCCCAAAGTAAGCAAATTATATTATTTATATATATATATATATATATATATATAAATAATATACAAAGTTCATGAAATGTTTAATTACAAAAATAAGGCCAATTACAAGTTTCCACTTATTACATAAATCTATAGTTAAATGTCCCTATACATAGACAGCGTATGACTATACTATTGTGTATGAATGAAAAAAGCACAAAAAAATAGCTAAATTCTTAGCTAGCTAATTATCAGTAAAAAAACATCATTAAAAATCTTTCTCAACTTATTAGTCTATAATCAAATAAATCCAAGTCAACTTTTTGACACTCAGCGTTATAAATACGGCATGCCTTTATAATGAAAGAGTTTTGCCTATATCTAGTTCTAGCAGCCGAGAACTGCAATACATTACCTTTCCTTAGAAATACAGACGGTGCTTGCATTGAATTGACTAAGCAACTCTGGTGCATCTATCACACTATTGATAGTTTTTGACAAAAAAGTGATATCGGCCACCTTTCTGCGCACACCAAGTGGAAGTATATGAAACTTTCTACGTGTATCTTCATATGTACGCAAATGGGAAATATTATAAACCGGTTTCCAAATTTGGGAGGCATACTCAATATGGCTGCGAACAAAAGCGCAATACAAAATTTTGATAGTTTTCACGTTTTTGAAATGAGAACATATTCTACATATGAAAACCAAGGGCTTTGTATGCTTTATTTACTATGCTATCGATATGAAAATCGAACAGGAGCTTAGAATCAAAATAGACATTAAGATCTCTCACCACTTCAACTCTAGCTAGATTTGAATCTGCCAGTTTATATTCAAAGTTAAATTTGTTAGGTTTTCGAGTAAAAGAACAGAAACTACACTTGGATACATTTAGGTCAAGCTTGTTTAAAATGCAGGAATTTTGAAATCGATCTAAGTCATCCTGGAGGAGCCTGGCATCAGCACTACATGACACCTGCTTCATGATTTTCATATCATCAGCGTACAGTAAAATTTTAGAGTGATGAAAGCAGGATATCACATCATTTATATATAATAATAAAGATCCCTGTGGCACTCCAGATGCTTTATTTACCGCCCTTGACATATAACCATTAAGCACAAAAATTTGAGACCTATTTTCAATGTAAGATGAAAACCACCTAAATACCTTACCTATTACTTGTAATACCCACAGCCAAAAGTTTGCGCATTAGCACCACGTGATATATGCGATCAAAACATTTGCTGTAATCGGTGTAAATAACATCTATTTGTGACTTTGACGACATACATTTAGAGAGGAAATCGGTACAGATTGCAAGGTTAGAGATTGTGGAACAGCCTTTAAGAAAACTGTGCTGGTGTTCAAAAATACATTCTTAAGTGAAAATAATACTTGCTTGTGCACTATTTTCTCCAATACTTTTGCAAACACGCAAATCTTAGAAATTGATCTGTAGTTTTCTACACGATCTTTAGGCTCTTTTTTATGAACTGTTGATACGTAGGCCGACTTCCAGACGGCTGGAATTATTCCTGTTAAAAGGAACTTCTTGAATAATATCGATAGCGGTGTAACAAATGATTTCGCACAATCAGTTAAGAAAACTGGTGGAATATTATCGGGGCCGGCACTCTTATTGAAATCTAAATGTTTCAAGAGTTGAGATACTTCCTCTTCTCTAATCTCTATTGAAGAAATATCAGCCATGTTAGGGATCTTCAGCAAAATAAGACGAATCAACGTCCTCCATTTGAGGGCGGAAATTTGAATAAAAATAGTCACTAAACAAGTTACAAATTTCTTCACCACTATCGCATGACTTTTCACCTAGCCTCATAGAAGATGGATATGAATTCGTTTTCTTTTTAGTTTTAACGTAATGCTAAAAGGCCCGTGGATCTTTGGAAATCGACGATTCAACATTTGAGATATACTTGTCAAACATATCCTTTTCCATTTCTTTAGCCCTTTCCCTTAACACAGAAAAAGATAGATAATCTGATAGGTTTCCACATTTTTTAAATTGATGGTGATATTTAGATTTTTCTTTCAGAAATTTAATCAAGGGGCTCTTAAACCAAAGGGATACCCCCTTTGGTTTAAGAGCCCCTTGATTAAATTTCTAGTAGTCTATGGTTTTACAGTTTTAGATGGTATGTGATCAGAAATAAGCTTATTAATGATGCCATAAAAGAAGCTGACAGCTTCTTCCATTGACTAACATTTAGCTCATAAGACCAATCGACCTTGTTTAATGCCTCAGCTATAGGATCATAATTGGTATGTGTATACAAAAATTTTCGACGAGACTGGGTAGGCAACTGTCGTAATTGAACAAACTTGGCCATAATGAGCAGATTTATGGTAAGGATCTTCAGTCACCAACGGTCCTGGCAAGGAGTGATTACTATATCAGTGGTAGACAACACTAAATCAAGTATTCTATCGAAGCTGTTGGTATGCCTATTATATTGCATTAAGTGACATGTTTTAAGAGAATCCCAAAAGTTTGTTCGAATATTTACTTGTAAATTACTAGGATACATATAATCACAGTCCACCTGGGACTTCACTAGAATATTTGTCTGATTAAAATTAACCAAAACTATATACCCGTCGTATGGCTGCTTATAAATAATATCGGTTGAATTACATACAAATTTATCAAGTTGAGTCATTAACGAATTACAGACTTGCTGGTTGCATATATATACAACGCATAAATGCAACATAAAGAGCTCCCCGGAGTCCTTATGACGAAGTTTCAACGAAACCCACAGATCCTCGGTAGACGAACTCCATTCGCTACAAACCTCAGCAGACAACTCACGACGTAGGGCAATCAAAACACCCCCTCACATGGTCTGATTAGTTCGGGCATAATCTCTGTCCCGCCTCCAAATAATATATCTGTCGTCAAACATTTCACTATTTGAAATACCTACATTAAGCCATGTTTCAGTTAAGCAAACTATATCACAGCTACTTAACCCTAAATTTCTATGAAAAGCAGATGTTTTTGTTCGCAGCCCACGAACATTTTGATAATAAATGCTAAGCGAATCCATTGTAAATATCATTTATTACTAGCAGTGTGAGTAGCCAACTGAAAGAAAAGCAAAGTCATTTTAAAAGGTAGCATGAGGTCGCGACAGACTAAAAAATTCAAGTCATTAAGTGTACGCAAAAAAACTTGGAAAACGCAATATTATAAATCACATTTAAAATAAAAGTAATTTTAGCATAGTACAAACAATATGCATCCTTATTTGCTTGTAAATAATGTAGATAATTGATGCTTTTAAATAGCATGAATAGCTGAGTGATAAGAGAACAAAAGGCGACATGCAAACAGTAAGTACTGACTGCGTTACTCACACTGTACAAAAAGTTGACTTGGCAGTCAACTTGAAAAAACTTTTTCAAATCCATTTCAGATTTAATGTGATGTTTAGGCGATGCTGAATTTTTTCTTAAAAATATTTTACACCCTTGCACCCATATATGTATATTCAAAACCCCGTTCTTTGGTGAAAGATTTGGTTTTATTAAGCAAAATTATGCTTGTGTTATGGGTGTCAGTCAACACTCTAATAAACAGAAATACAACCAGAATAAATTTAATAAACACGGAAATGCAGACACCTAAATGTTCATCATACAAATGCCCGCCCGAACCCGAGCCTTGCGGTTGATCGGTTATCCTCCGGACCCAATAACCGCGGCAAACGCTATTCTCCCAACTCCAAACCGGAACACAACAAACTCACATCACTTTAACATAACACTACACCGTCGCCGCCGGTCTCGGCGACGAAGACCTCTCTTGCGCCCGGCGCCTAACGCCGAGCGACGAGCCACAAATACTCCTCCACCAAGTCCACCCAGTAACCAGAACGCAGCACCAAGTCGAGGTACGGTCTCCCGGGAGACAGCCCTTGGTGCTGGCGTTGTAGGTATCAGCCCAATCCATCTAAATAATGATGTCTCGGGCTGAGCACTCTGCTCGGCCCACAAAGTTCGGTGAAGTTGTAAAAAATCGTAAGATTAGCAACAAGTTAGTTATTAAAAAAAAAAAAAGGTTGATCGGTGTAGTTAGGCGTGTATGCTACTCGACCAACGAGATGGTCAAATATAGATATGATAATAGATAACAGCTTATCGCTGAACTTTGGAATAATTTTATTATTTAATCACGATAATATTCGCATTCGCAAATTGTACTGAGTCATGATTATAAGAAATATTTTCGCAAACTTAATATATATACCTACTTATAGAGTTCCGCGATATGTTCCTAAAACATTCAAAACAACGCTTTTAACATTAAATAAGGGAGTGAAAATAAAATATCCTAGATCAGATCCAGACTTGGATCAACCTTAAAATGCACTCTTTAGATCATAAAAAATATTCTTAAATCGATTTAAAAATGAAGTAAGGATCGGTTGATATACATACATAAAAAATAAATATAGGATTAGAACGTACGACCTCCTCCTTTTGCGAAGTCGGCTAAAGTGACACATTCGGCTCTAAACTATTGCTCGTTTAGTAAAGACTATTAAATCGGCTTGCCTGAAATGTACAAATTGTACGGTGCTACTATAGTAACAGCGTTATCAGTGGCAATCCAAATAAAACAAGAAACTTCTCGTAAAATATCGTTTTTACAAGAATAGTAACATCATGTTTTATGTAATACATTTATACATGTAATACATGTAATAC
>NJDC01001982.1:84878-95740 GCA_002245475.1 Calephelis virginiensis | reverse complement strand
AATATTTTCGCAAACTTAATATGTATATACCTACTTATAGAGTTCCGCGATATATTCCTAAAACATTTAAAACAACGCTTTTAACAATAAATAAGGGAGTGAAAATAAAATATCCTAGATGAGATCCAGACTTGGATCAACCGTAAAATGCACTCTTTATATCATAAAAATATTCTTAAATCGATTGAAAAATGAAGTAAGGATCGGTTGATATACATACATAAAAAATAAATATAGGATTAGAACGTACGACCTCCTCCTTTTGCGAAGTCGGTTAAAGTGACACATTCGGCTCTAAACTATTGCTTTTTTAGTAAAGACTATTAATTCGGCTTGCCTGAAATGTACAAAGTGTACGGTGCTACTATAGTAACAGAGTTATCAGTGGCAAGCCAAATATAACAAGAAACTTCTCGTAAAATATCGTTTTTACAAGAATAGTAATATCATGTACAATAATACAGTTTTATGTAAAACAAAAAAAAAATGGCGGGAAATTGCAAATTAAATAATTTTATTTCGATTCAAGTTAGATTTCTGCAAAGTAACGCCTTCTTCTGTCAATTGAGCTTGTTACTGGTTAAGAATCCAATTGTAGATATCATTTAGTAAAACATATCTTCGACAATTGTTTAATTTTTTTTTAGTAGTAATATGGCGTATGTTTGAAGAGGCACATTTAAATAAATTGTTGAATTTGTAGACATCATTTATATACAAAACACAGATAATACGCAATACGATAGAAGACATTAAAATTTTCTTAATGTAAAATAACAAGTCGTTCGTAGAAGTTTTACTTATGCATCGAAATAAGATAGTCAAAACTACCATCTAATAGCGATATTTATCAATCCGCACGATGTCACAACACTGGTACAGTGATTTCCATCAAAATTTAGTAACTTTTTCATTTTCATTTACGAAAAACAAGTGGCATGCTCCTTGGCAGTGTCACTTTGAATGCGAATTATTTCATAATTTTACACAGATGTAGCTATACAGCCACAAACGAATATGATACCGGGGATGCCGTTGGAGGAACCACATACGAGGGTGTATCCAAAAGACCGTGGTCTCACTTAGTAGTCAAGTGTTTAACATTTTTTACTACCTTCATATTGAGATTGTTTATTCACTAGTGAGTGTGCAACGTTGCAAGCGGTTACAGCTATCGGTATTTTTTTTATTATTTTTTGTCTACGGAACGTCGTAACATTTCCTCACTATGGAAAAAATTGAGCATTCTTACTTAAATAAGAAGGGCTTAACTAATAAGCAAATTCATGAAGACAAGGTTGATACTTTAGGGGAATCTGTTTCATTGTATTCGTGTGTAAAAGAGTGGGTAGCTGAAATGAAACGCGGTCGAGAGATTATTGAATACGAACCTGTAAGCGGCAGGCCGTCAACCTCCACCACCCAGGAAAACGTGGATAAAATGTGTGGTCTTATATTAGCAGGCCTTATATTAACCATTCATAATATTGCTGAGATCACTGGCATTAGTTGTGGTAGAAAATAGTATAAAGTATAATAAATAAAAATAATAGTAAAAAAGTATAATAAATACTATAACTGGGTTTTCACAAGGAGTCGACGATATGGGTACCAATATTGCTTTCAGCAGACCAGAAAAGAGTTTGATTAACAATTTCACGTGATTTCTTAGAGCTTTTTGAAGCAGATCCCGCTAATTTTTTGGCACGTTTTATAACAAGGGTTGAAAGCTGGGTCCATCATTATGGTACTGAGTCGAAACAACAGTCCCAACTATGGAAGAGATCTGGTTTTACGACCCGTTAGAAGGCGAAGACAGTTTTATCGAATTACAAAAATTATGGCGTCAGTTCTTTGTGATTGGAGAGGGGTTATTTTAGTCGATCTTCTACCAAAAAGCCAAACAAGCAATTGGCCTCCTGAGACAATTACGTAAAAAAACTAAAGAAACGCGTCCAGGAATGATCCGTAAAACAATTTTGTTTCACCAGGATAATGCTCGTGTTCACAACTCCGCAGAGTCAATGGTTGAAATTCATAACTGTGGCTACGTTTTGTTGCCCCATCCTCCTTATTCGCAAGACTTAGCTCCATCTAACTATCACCAATTTTAAAATTTAAACAAAAATTACATTTAGGTGGATCGAAATTTGGAGGAGGTGAAAACTGCGCTAGATAGGTATTTCCAGAATGCCGAGGAATCATTTTTTTGAAGGCATAAATAAGTTGCAGGACGAAGGAACTGCACTTAACAATGATTATGTTGAAAAATAAAATATTTTTTTATTTCATATATTTTCTTAGTTAGGCCACGAACTTACGAATCAACTGTCGTACAATGGACCACGATTTATCAGGGTGGCTCTGCTGCAGAATATGACACCTGTTAAGTTTCAAAGAAATTATAATTAGGTCAATAGAGTTTTGACACCATCGAGAGAAAATACGGTCTTATTTTTTTCGTAATTATTGAATTTCGTATACACACTTTTTAACGGCAATTAAATTGTTTCTCAAACAAAACCTCCAACCTGGCGAGATTGTTATAGATGCACTTTGAATGGTACCGTTTAAATGTGCGTTTTGGAAACTAAAGGCCTCATAGTATTTATATTAATCAAATTCCTTCCCCCTATTTCTATAGTAGGCTCATATTATATCTGTGGTATAATAGGCAACATCAAGCTATTACTAAACATTGATAAGGGGAAATTGTTATTATTTTAGGCCAAAAAAATTACGTGTCACTGAACTTCTTTCTCTAAATCGAATCGGTGTACAACCGAGAGCAGTTTGATTCAACAATCAAACAAACAAATCTTTAGTTGCATATTTTTATTTAGATTTAGATTATACATTATTGAGTATAAATTAGTCATTGTTTTGTACTTGTAAACTTGACAGTCATGATTCGTTGCCGTTTAAATTGTTATCAAATATTGTGTTTTTGATTCAACTACGACGTACTTTCGGACATGAGGACATGTTACAGGACAAATATATAATACAGACATTTTTTACAATACCTGAAATAAAATATAAAATACGAGTACGAGTACCTAGGACGTTAGGGCCATTTAAGAAATGGAATATTACTTTCCATTGCGTAATTTACATAATATCTATAATTTTGTTATTGTTGTTGTTGTTGTAATATGTATGATTCAACGGCAGTTATTCAAAATTTATCATAGCAGCTTGGTCCACGGAGGATACGTATGGATCTGTTGCTTATGAACCGCAACATCGTAAAGTAGCATCTGACTGCAAGCCTGAAGGTTTTCTGTGGGACACGACCCACCACCACCCATAGCTTTACCAACCATCTCGGTTATACTAGCTAGTCACGGATTGCCTTGACTCCGCTGGTCATAGGCAACCTAAGTGAGCAGCATGTTCCACAATGACGGCCCTAACACAGATCCCTGAGGACATCTCATGGTACCGCGTTTCCAATGCACCTGTGTGACGACGCGCCTTTGAGAGAAGTAGCTCGCCAACATCTTGTAGATGTTAGGCGGGCAACCTCTCTGTTTGGTCTTAAGCATGATCATCGGTCACCACGCACTATCGAACACAGCAGAGATGTCCATCAGGATCAATTTAAGATATTTCGCCCCAGTGGAGCAAGCCATCTCCAATATCTGTGACAGAGCCGTAACCGTGGACCTGCCTCGGACAAACCCATGCTGGTTAGCCGATAGCGCCCCAAAAACCCCTGGTGTGCATTCGGTCATAATCCTCTCAATGATCTTGCCCATCACGGATAGTAGTGTAATGGGCCGGTAAGCCTTAGGGACTGTAAGTGGCTTACCGTTACCCTTGGGGATTACAACCAGCCTTCCGTTCTTCCAAATGGAAGGGAGAACTACATCCTGAAGGATGGGGAGCGGAAATAACTAAAATGTGTTTCACACACATAGCGTACATTTTAGTTATTTCCGCTTCTGCCACCTTCCATGCCTCCTTTATTATCCTCGCAGTAAGTTCATCAATACCAGGAGCTTTACTTGGCAAACTAGCTATAATTTTCCCCAACTGCTCAGAGTCAAGAGGCATGGAATCATCAAGGTTTTGCTGCGAAGAGCCGCCATAATGCCCGTACTGGCAGCTATGGCCACCGAAGCTAGGTCTTCTTTAGAGGCCTCTCGAAGCTTGTCCCCAGGGAGACTTCCCTACGCTACTAGAGATGCCGCCTCACTAGCATGGATCACTGCACTACCATCGCGAGCACTCTCCTTAGTTAAAGCTCCACCAGCTATACCATTTACCGGGGGTACCTCCTCGGTAGCAGTGGTCCCCCTGAGTTGGCTACGGACTGGCTCTTGTTCCTCATCCGGCGATGTAAGCGGACTGCGGGAGAAGGGTGAAGAACCTCTAAAAATATGATAATTGAGTTCTCGTCAGGAGGTTGGTTCCTCACTTATCATGTCACATACTTCTAGTCACATATTCGACTTCTCCTATCATAAAGCCGTTAGATGCCTTCACTATTTCCGAGTCATTTGAATACTCGAACCCAGCGGCAGCATGTTGGGCATATTCATATATATTTCCATAAAATTCACTCCACCGCTTACTCCATCTAATTAAATGATTTATTTAAATTCACTGTTCAACAGAAAACCTTCAGGCTTGCAGTCAGATGCTACTTTACGACGTTGCGGATCATAAGCAAAAGATCCATACATATCCTCTTTCAAACTTGAAACCGTCCTGAACTTTCATCATCATTCTATCAGACACTCAATCTCAAAAAAAAAATGTTCATTATCCCAGCAAGTCAGAAGAGGAAACGATAAAACGAACTACCCGGAAACCGAGACATCTTTAATGGCATTAGGTTTATATACTATTATACGTATTTAAGCTTTTTTGAGAAAAATTCGTTTAAACTATAATATGTTTTCTCTAACAGCGAGCGAGTCAAATACGAAGGCTCAAAATACGGCTCTTCAACGTTTTGAAAAAAAATCATAATCAAGCGGATGAAAATCTGATGAAATCTCTCATGGCTCTCGTATTTATTTTATATCCGTTCAACGGCTCGCAGTCATTACATGCCTCTAAAAAAAAGAAAAGAGGTCTTCGAAACTATCGTGTTTGTTCCGTAGTTCGTTCCGTACCACCTGCATTAGTAGTGAAAACCAATCCCCCCCTGGTGTTTCTTTAGAATTTATAATCTGCAGATTCTAACCAGGAAACGCTAGGTGGCCCCACGTTCTATGGGGAAGAGGGAAGGGGGGGATATTCGCGTATAATTAAATATGTTTGAGGCAAGCAGGGCACAAAACTTTCGGCGACTCCTTCCATGCTCTGTACAATACGAATAATAACTAGGGTTCTTGAATTTAACAGCGGAGAACGGCAATCAAACACACAGGCTCAATCAAGGCTGATTTATTTCATGAAAGTTTCCGATTACCCGCTCTTTACAAATATTGATACACCACAACTCCCCCACACTAAATTGTTACATATTTTTTTATACATAAACAGTCTTCCTGAGAAATTATGTACATGGATCACTAGTTTTTTGACGGGGCGTAACATCAAGGTCGTTGTCAACGGTGTGTGCTCGGGGTCCAAACCTGTCAATGCTGGTGTTCCCCAAGGTTGTGTGATTTCTCCTACTTTGTTTCTTCTGCATATCAATAACATGTTGCAAATTAGTGACACTCATTGCAATGCAAACGATACTACTGGGGAAGCCTTATACTCGGGCCGACATAATATATCGCGGGAACATGTCATCGAGAGCCGGAACTAATTTTTGTCTAAAATTGACAATCTTTTGCCTAAAATTTCGTTTTGGGGCCAGCAGAATCTGGTGCAATTTAACCCTAACAAGACACAAGTTTGCGCGTTTTCCGCTAAAAAGATTCCCTTTGTCCCATCTCCTCGATTTGAGAGCGTTTCCCTTTCTGCCACAGCCTGCATTGGTATACTCGGCGTTGACATTTCGAGTAATGTTCAATTTCGTGGTCAGCTGGAGGAGAAGGCTTAAATATCCTCTAAAAAACTTGGTGTGCCCAGTAAAGCGAGACAGTATTTCAAGCCGACCTATCGCTTACAACTATATAAAGCGCAAATTCGGCCTCATATGTAGTACTGTTCTCAACTCTGGGCAGGTGCTCCTCAGCACCAGCTCCTTCCGTTTGACCGCATTCAATGTAGAGCAATTCGAATTATCAATGACCGGGCAATTACCAATCGGCTTGATTCCTTAGCGTTGCGTAGAGATGTTGGGTCACTTAGGGTTCTCTACCGCATCTTTCATGGGGAATGCTCTGAGGAGTTGTTTGGTTTAATTCCAGTCGCTGATTTCCACCTTCGGACATCGCGTCAGAGCTTAAGGTATCATGCCCATCATCTCGATGCGTGACGATCTACAACAATGCGATTCCGAAGACATTTTTAGCCCGTATAACATCTTTGTGGAATCAGTTACCGAGGGCGGTATTCCCAAACGATTATTACTTAGGAACCTTCAAGAAAAGAGCGTACTCATTCCTTATAGGTCGGCAACGCATCTGTGATACTCCTGGTGTTGCGGATGTCCGTGGGCGGAGGTGATCACTTTCCATTAGGTGATCCACTTGCTCGTTTGCCTAAATTATGGGCTTAGAGTTAAGTATTTAAATAACATTTTTTTATAAATATCAAAATATCTGCATACCAAAATAGGGTAGAATATGTTGATATACTTAAATATTTTTGGAACATCTCATTTATGCACATATTCCGCAAATAAATAATTTTCACTCTTTCTTTCTATAAAAATTAGAGATCCCGATTAGGACTTCAGTAATGTAACACAAGGTGCAAAACATTAGCTACAAAATGTCTTTTATCGAATGCACTACTAATATCATTAATGCTATCTGAACAAAACAACTTTTTACAAGGGTTATCAAAGAACGTGTTAATATCTATGAAAATTTTATATATATTTAAGATAAGAATAACTGCGTTAAAAAACCGACTTCAAAACTAAAAGTAAAAAATAATAAAGATTTTATGTTAATTATTTACTACCTATTATTTATAAAGCTACTTACTAATAGGTTTGTCATTGATGACAAGCCTTAAAGTAGAGCTGGGCAAAAACTATTTTTTTTAGGAAACGAAACGAAACAGTTTTATTACATAAAACAGTTTCAAAAAACGGTTTTTTTAAAAACACTTTTTTTAACATAATATAGAATACTGTGTGCATAAAACAAACTTACCTTCTTCCTTTACCCATTCTTAGGACTGGCAGAATAAAGTCCGGCCTCCGTTGTAAAATAGCCAGGCAGCTCGTAAAAGACGAGCATAGGCTTACCGTCACTAACACCGTTACATCTGACTCGCCCGTATTGGTACCACCGCCTTAACTATTGCTGCCGACATACCGTCATTGCTTGCCGTTGATGCGTTCCGGTTCGGAGGATAAGGTAGCTTGGACAGGAAGGCACATGGTCTATTCTGTGAAGGAACCTGGACCAACACGGGGGAAAAAATCATAAAAATTTTAATGACCTATAACATTTATTTCTTTAGCAGAACATCGTCGGGGCGGGACGAGGTTCTACTAAAAAAAACCGGTTTATTTTGATTTGCCCATATGTCAGATAAATATCGACCTTATGCTCATATTACCAAGATTTATGTTAAAACAAACTCGTGAATGAAACTGAAACTGAATGAAGTAGTTACACGAACCAGTTTCTTACGCCATGTTTTCATAGAACTAAGATTTCATACAACGTTTGTCTCTTGAAACTGTTTTTTTTTCAATTAATGAGATTGGAGAGTGCACAATGTCTCACTCATACTAACGATATTTGTAAAAGGAGTAAGCGTGAGAGAAATGTCGTTGCCAATGTGTTCATTCGTTACAAGACGGACGGATTTTACAGTCTACAGTTCTACGCGCGGGTCCGCAACCGGTTTGGTAACGGACTGGTTTTGTCATAGACGAAAAACTGTTCGTTCGTATCACAGTACAAAAGTGTTTGTTAAAACACTTTCTGTAAAATACGCCCAAGACTACCTTATAGTAATAATCACACTTGTATTATAATTGTGAAAGTTTGTTTGTTTGGATGTTTGTCCCTCAATCACGTAAAAACTACTCAACGGATTTTGATGAAATTAAGTATACAGACAGGGTATGAGCTGACTTGGGTGATAGAATACTTTTTATCTCGATAAAATGCTCCCTTGGGATAAAATAGGAATTTTTAAATTAATCAATCGCACCGACAATTGTGAACGGATTTTGTTGAAAATCGGTAGACCTGAGTTAGGTGGTAAGAAACTTTTTATTTTAATTAAGTGCTACCGTGGGATAAAACAGGAACCTTGATATTCGTCAATTACAACCAAACTTCTCAAAGGATTTTAATGGATATTGGGATAGATACACCTTATTACATAACTAAGATGATATGACACTTGTTGTTATAATTAAATGCTCTCGTAGGATAAAACAGGAATATCTACTAAAAAATGGAACTTTTGATTCTTCGGAAGCGTACAGTTGCTGTACAGTTTATTGAGGGGCCAATAGATAGCGTTTCCTGTATTTTTCATCGCGATATTAAAATTCCATAATTAGTCATTCACGACTGTGACTGCGGTGCAATTATGAAATCTCTTCGTTATAGGTTATTTCTGTGCCATTTCGGTTCTGCGTAATAAAACACTATTTAATTTTTTGGGTTTTGTTTTTTTATTTAATTTAATTTATTTTTATAGATGCTCGAGCTAAGAAAGTAGCTAGGATTCAGGAAACTTCTTCTCAAGTGGAATTGAGCAGGCTGCACGTCAAGCTACGTTCAGAGCAGCTCCAACATCGGAGCAGGCGGAAAATGTTCTTAGGTGACACGCTGATTATTTAGCACCACGTCGGGCTAATGAGACTCCAAACGAAACTGCAGCTCGGTGCGAGGAACAGGCTAAGCGACTAGCTAGCTTGCGTATTTTTGAGACGCCGAAGTAATCGCAGTCTCGGCTTCAATGGCAGACTGCTTATGAGGCATCACAACGGGCTGCCGAGACTCTAGAAGCAGCAAACGCCCGAAGACGCGATGTATCTGAAAGAATGGCGCAGCGGCGACAAATACTTAACAGAAATGCGTGGGATTTTTTTTTAAGTGAAAACTTAAACTTTAGCGGCGTTGCGCACTTTTTTTGGAATGGGTAAGAACTTTTAAACTCACGTCAGGACACAACTCTCTAAGACAATATGCACCGGTACCGATACGCACAGATTCTACGACGCACATCAGTACCGTATCATATTTTGGAAAGGTCAAGAGGGGTATCATTTCGAAATACCCCACGTGAATCCACAAACAAGGCGTTTTGTGCACAATAAAAAAGGGTCATGTATGGATTTTTACTCTTACCAGCTCATGGTGCGTGAAATAATTTGAATTTGCTTCCGTGCTGCAGACAACTTCTACACCAGTTTCTCGTAGATATGTACGTTAAAATTGAAAGTGAGCGCTTAAGATACATGTCTTTGAATCAAAGCAAGCTGCGAGCAGAGAGCTATATTCATTTAAAGGATGGTGTGAGTAATGATGCGCACGTGGATGCTAACAATATTAGCCAAAGGGTCATTTTGCCCTCATCAGTTGTGAAGCCCTAGGTACATACATGAGCACACACAAGACGCATTTGCGTACATCCTTAGCTATGGGCGTCTGGATCTCTTTATCGCGTGTACGTGTAACCCTACTTAGCAAGAAATAACTGACGAACTTATGCCTGGTCAAAAAGCTACCGATCGTCATGACTTGATTGCCCGAGTGTTTAAAATTAAAGTTCATAATAGTGAGATATTTGGCAAATCTCAATGTTTATATGAATAAAGTTATTTGTATTTAATACGTTTACTTTTTAATTTATTGCTGATATGATTTAATTTAACAATTATATAAGTTAATATCTTTATAACATCGTATAAGTCCATATATAATATAACCTTACTAAACATCTTTATAGCATGTTGCTGAATGCCGATGTGTCTATAGTCTTGTCACTAAGTCACCTAAGTGGATCAAATTTACTTGCAAGATTTGTTTTATTTATTATAATAAAAATAGACATCGGAATAGGTAAAGGTGGTTAAAAATTTCTCATAAAATAAAAACTAAAGGGCCTTCCTGAATCAAATTTTATAGGACCAATCCGAAACGCAAAAGTTTCAAAGATTTATTTATCAAACATATAAAACTTTAATTTACAAATACAAATTGTACGCCCGCCTCTGGACACTGAGGAAGTATGTTCTGCTTACTGAAATATTACAATTTTTATTTATCAAACAATCACATATACATACATTTAGATGACATAGTTACAATTACAGTTTTTAGAAGTTAACACATTTTAATTATAATACATGTATGTGTACGCGTGTGTGAATAACACACTTTAATTATAATACATGTATGTGTACGCGTGTGTGAATGTATGTAATGTTCGTGTGTACATGTAGTGTGTGTGTGTGTGTGTGTTTGCATGTGTGTGAATGTGTACTGTCATTTTCAGGCTACGAGCATTTCACACTCATCATATTATTATGTGAGAGTTTGAAGATATTTTGTAATTTTGGTTTTTACTTCCCAGTACGTAAGCGGATAGATATTGATTATTTTGTTAACTGTATTATAAAGTCTAGGTGCAAAATAGTTATATTGTCGTCTTGAAAGTACTGTGCGCCCGTTATTCAATTTACAGATTCGACCAGACCGCCGAAGATAATTTCTAAAAGGTAAGCTAAGGTGTTTCCGAAAGAGATTTTTTTGAAGTAACAGATGCTCGATGGCATTACTTTTAGCACTGCCCTTTGAGCTCTTTTCAAA
>NJDC01001982.1:36505-61988 GCA_002245475.1 Calephelis virginiensis | reverse complement strand
ATACACATCATCGACATATCTTTTCCAAACCTTAATGCACGTAGGCCCAGTCGCTATGGCCATCTTCTCAAAATGCTCCATCCATAAATTAGCTACTACTGGAGCCACTATAAAATAAAATAAAAAGAGATCGTGAGTATCCGGTATAAATAATTAAAAATGTTATTAATTCGCGACGATTTAAGTTTAAAATCTTAGTTTTCATTATTTGTTTTTTATATATTTTTACATATAAATTCATAAAAAATATATTTACACTTATTAATTTAAGCAAAATCTATAATGAACAAGTTTTACCCTATACACTACCGCCGCTTCCAAACATAGCCAGTCAGGAGAAGAAACGGCGAAACAAACTCCCCACCAAGCAGGACTAATCCTATTTACCGTAATTATCACCGTTTCCAAACCTGGCCAGACAGGAGAAGGAACGGCGAAACAAACTACCCAGCAACCAGGACTTATCCTATTTACCGTAACTACCACCGTTTCCAAACCTGGCCAGACAGGAGAAAAAACGGAGAAATAAACTCCCCAGCAACCAGGACTACTTACCGTAGCTACCACCATTTCCAAACCTAGCCAGTCAGGAGAAGAAACGGCGAAACATCTGCAATCTATTATTTAGTACAGTGTACTTAATATTTATTAATACATATACGTACAAGTGTTTCACAACGAAAAAGTGTGTATACAATGGAATTCCACCAAGTGCTGTCTATAGCAAGTATAGATTACATTCATATACATATATGTTTTTTCATTTTACTTAGTTTTAATGTCGGATATCGATCAAATCTCACACCAAATTTCTTAAAATAGCATGACATGTATGCATGCATCGTATAACATTCGGAATGTCATCGCATGTTCTCACTCGTAACAAACGTTGGACGTTTCGCAATTCAGTGTGTTAATAATTATGAATGTATCGAGTGTATTACTTATTATACTAAATTATATCATGTTGGCAATAATGAATGTATCGAGTTTATTACTTATTATACTAAATTATATCATGTTGGCAATCATGAATATATCGAGTTTATTACTTATTATACTAAATTATATCATGTTGGCAATCATGAATATATGGAGTTTATTACTTATTATACTAAATTATATCATGTTGGCAATCATGAATATATCGAGTGTATTAATTATTATACTAAATTATATCATGTTGTCTTAGTAACATAGTGAAGATACTATGTTGTCTTAGTTGTACATCGGTTTGTAATTATTAATCAAGCATTTATTTTAACTATAATTTAAACTATTTGTTTTTGTCATAAAGAAATTGTCGGTACTGATTATGTTAATATAATTATCCAAATATCCGCTTGAATGTTATGTTGACAGGTAAAAGAAGTATAAATATGACACAATTGGCGGTAGTCCGCAGTCGTCGTACAATTTTGAATCATGAAATATATTTGAAGTTATAAGCAAGATTTGTTTTAATGAAAGACCTCAACAACTCAGAAGAGGGATACGAAGTCCGTATATATACAGATTTACAACTCGCGTCTACATTTAAAATGACTCTCTTTGGATTATTGATCTGGTGAGTGTTACACCACAAATTTATCCGATTTTTTTTTCTCTTTTTCGTATTTTCCGACTGACCAAGAACTAAAAGGTCATTTTCTTTTTTGAATATTAAATAGTCTTAAACATGTTTAAAATTGTACACGTTTTAAATTTAGATACGGCTAAGGAAAATGTGATTATAACCTATTAGTTTCGTATTTTAAAATATTTAGTAGCAGTAGTCTCCATTGTTTTGGATCTCAAATTTTCAAGAAAAGATTATTCTATAAAGTAAATTTTATGATGACGTAACTAGTGTAACGGTTAATTTTGAAAAGTTATGGCATTTTTGTTATCTCAGCAACGGACTCCTGAACTAGTGAGTGTTTTTTTCATGTTTTGATAACTGCATTTACTTAAAATAACCATATTTAATTAAATAAGTAACGTATTTTATCAGTTTTTTCTTTAAAATACCCGTTTTGTACTTATTCCACAAACATTCAATTCCAAACAATTCCAAACATTCTTTGGTCAAGAGTACTAATTGTATAACTTACAAGTTACAACTGCGGTACTTCCGTGGCATATGATACTCAGTTATGCGGTTTTTTTTCAGAAAGACTGGCGTAAGCTGAGGAATTGTCCTCTACGCATTGGCGTGTGCTACTAGATGCGAGTGCTATTAAGATTGGAGGCCGCTGACCTTAGAGCGATGCTAGCCGATCCTGAGTAGCTGCACTGCACTGCGCTGCGCACAAGTCCCCAATAGGCAATGTAAGTGAAAACATCTACTGCAGGTCCAGTGCACATTCACGCAGCAACACAACCAGTAAAACAGCATGAACTTCGGCTAAACGAGAGGTCGGGTGAGTCGGTGACACCAGCGCTTATTCAATCATTAGGTTTTCTCTGGATTCGGTGAGTTGTGAGCTTAACAGAGCTTAGTTCTTCGATAGTGCAAGCAGTTGTTGAGAAAGAATCAGTAATTAACAGACGTTATTTAGTTCCTGGCTGCCGGCAACTTTGTTTTGCCTTCTCTTATATCGTAGTGAATACAGAATATTTCGATATCTTTACTAAACAAGTTTTACACGTTGAGTATTTTGTTAAGACTTTTTCTATGGAATAAGACCTTAGATTGGTCAGTGTGTTGGACCACAGGTGTCGAATGTGTTGTTAGCTAAATGAGATTATATTAAGGGATTTCGGAGAGTTGTTGTCCTATTTTTGTGAATTCTGATGTATGTCATGGAGAAAATGTCAGTATTAGTGTCAGTTAGTGTTCGGTTATTATTAAAAAAGCCAGTATGGATCTCAAGGTTGGTACAAAATCTTATGCAGAACGTTGCCAATGCAAGTGTGGAGATAGCATCTCAAGTCAATGTGTTTTTTACAGCTGTATACGATTAATAAAAATAGCGTTCCCAAATGTGCATATTTTTAGATTGTTGAAATTTCTTTATCCTTAATTTGTTAGAATTATCAAGTAGTAAACCGTTTTAGTGGTCTAGTGATCCGGCGTTAACGCTAAATACATGAAGTCTATGGGTTTGAATTTTATAAAGTGCCCGATCAATGGCTTTGCCACCTATCACTATGTGGGCTCTAAGTAGTACTTCGGCTAAGGTTAAAAAAATACTGTATTGGAACAAACCAAAAATCTTTGAGACGTTTAGTTTCCAATTTGCATTCTACTATGACTATTCCTTTTCCTATTGGACAACTACATAGAGACAACCACCCGTCTGCTGTTGCAACAGTATGGTTTGAATCAAACAGCTTAAATTGACGGAACACATCTCTTCTTATGGAAATATGAGTAGTAGCTCCATTTTCTACGTACCAGGTTACCTTGTCAACATAGCTTGAACAAGCATTAACTGCCATCAATGTTACATTTCGTACTTGTTTCTATTGACTATTTCGGAATTGACATTTGGCTTTATCTCTTGATTCCGAAACTCTTGAAACTCTTCTGGCTCTCCTATTTGCCAGGCAATGTTTTGAGTTCATGGAAGAACGCTTTAGTGACCACTCGGATCCGTCCAATTTAAATAATTGCATTGTTTCTGTAATATTGGATTCGCCATTATGTCCAATAAGTGTATGTTCTACGTTATCAATATAAAATTATACATGACGTATCCCTCCATCACCCGTCGACGGAGCTCTGTGTCTGAGTCTCTGCCCAAGTACTGATTCCTTTGATAGTGCCACAGTAGAGAGTGCGCGTTCGAGTCTACTCCTATTATAATATTGGCGTTCCCCAGTTTGCCCAAAACTCTGCAGGTTTTCAATATGTATCGATATATTATCACTGTATTTGAAATAGACCGACCGCCTCGTTGGTCGAGTGACTAGCGTACACGCCTATCTACGTCGATCAACCGCGAGGCTCGGGTTCGATTCCCGACGGGGGCAAGCATATGTGTGATGAACATTTAGATGTCTGCTTTTCCGGGTCTGGGTGTATATTAAATTTATTCTGGTACCTATTTAAGTATTTTTACGTATTAGAATCGTTGACTAACACCCACAACACAAGCATATAATTTGCTTACTTTGGGGTTCGTTTCAATTTGTGTGGTTTGTCTAGAGATATTTGTTTATTTATTTATTTATAAGGCACACTTTGAAGCTCCTGCACGAAACGTTGACAACGATTCATTGCTCTGGTGGTGCAGTACTACAAGATTTAACTTTTGGTTTCGTACTAGTATACCTGCCATCAGCCTATCTCCAACTTGAATAAATTCCTCACGCTTGATACCATATTGCTTCTGAACTAGCAATAGGTCCAGGTTCATGTCCTGTGCTACCTGCACAATCTCCGAGGTTACCGCCTCTGATCCCTGGAGGTTTATTTATCCCACCTGGATTGTGTTGGGCTAGTAATCCAAAAGGTTCAGCATGAATCGCGGTTGGAATACAAAAAGACAGACAGACTGAATTTAAAAATGGTTAAAAATCTATTCTGCTGCCCAGTTTTAAATATCTTTTATGAACAGAAATATTTTTTTACTGTTTCATTATAATTATCGATTTGTGTTATACTATTTCAAATTGGCCTTGCGAAGATTTTGTAAGTGCTAGTCATTATCAATAACACCACAGATTACAAAGTTTTTCATTTTTTCATTTTCTTACATACATATCTTCACGTCAATTCCCTTGCGGGGTAGGCAGAGAGTATCGAGTGCCAGACCTCACGATCCTGCAAACTTGTCTTGCTTCCTTCACATTCATAACCCTTTTCATACAAACACGCCGGTTTCGGAGACTCTTGACACCACCCTCGGATAATGTCCGATTGATCTGATCGTGAAATGTCAGCCTTAGTCTCTATTACTATTTTATAATAACTATTACTATTTTATAATAAATAATGCAAAAAGACAAATAAATAACTTATTATTTATTTTAAATCGAACTTTTATATAGAGTTTTATTGTTTCAAACTTGAAAGATGTTCTTTTTGTTGTGCTTTGAAAATATTTATATATTGCAAAGCACTGTGGTTTCTTTTTATTTCGAAATGGAAACTATTGACTGTTTATCGGTTTAGCAACATTATGATCACGCAGCTTGTTGTAGCCAGCCCCCACCCTGAATAACTGGAGTAAATCTGTCTGGACGTAGAGGTTTGCAGGTCCTGGGCGAGGCACTGACTTCGATGTTCAGCAGGATTTGATACAGGAAGATTTTCACTTCACACAACGCGAATCTTGCTCCTAAAAATTATACCAGATAATTAAGTGCAATAAAACTGCAAAAACCGACTCCAATTTTTTCATTGAGTTCCACCTAGGGATTTTTGAAAGATAGCACACTGGTCCGAGATGGTCCCCATTTTATCAACATCCAAATAGTGGTTATTGAGTTATACATAATAATGTATAAAATTTTCACTTAAGTTGACGACCTCATCAAAAAGTCGAATCATGATAAATTAATATGGGACCTTGGAATTATGACTTGTCTTTCTAAGTAAAAACCGTCAAAATCAGTTGCCTACTGGCTGAGCAATCGCGTAGCAAAAAAAAACATAAATAAAAAAACTTACAGCGAAGTTGTGAACTTTCTTTTTTGGCGTCGGTTAAAAATTAGTAATAGCGCAATTAATTATAACACATGCTTATAGCGACCCCAAAGTTGACGCAATTGGTGGTAGCTATGTTATCGTCATATCCGCACACGTTATTACAGACGAATAATATAAGAAACTCACCAATGCAATTCCTGGGCCCCACTCCAAACGGCATGTACGTGATTGGATTGATCTGATGTTTATTTGGCGGAGAAAACCTTTCAAGGTCGATTTTTTCTGGATTAGGATAATATTTTGGATCGTTATGTATTGGAGATACAGGAATAAACACAGTTTCTCCTTTTCTAATCTGAAATATGCATAGCAATAAATTATGGCAAGAATGTATTTAAACACGAATGTACCGAAAAGATGATAAAACTAAAGATTTCACTTGGCCTTTACATACGAGCTCGTTAAAGGAATAGATATTTATTTTTAATGATTATTAAGTTAATTATTAAGTTAAGTTAATTATTAAGTTATTAAGTTAAGTTGATTAACTTATCTTTATTAAGTCGAGGCTAAGTATTCGTATTCGGTATTAAGTTAATTATTAAGTTAAGTTAATAACTAACTTATTATTAAGTTAAGTTGATTAACTTATCTTTATTAAGTCGAGGCTAAGTATTCGTATTCGGTATTCAGATAGTTAGCACTACGTACGTACAGAAAAGAGATAATCATGGAATAGCGTTGTTCGTGGATAACACTTCACTATTTTTTAAAGTGAAAAGACAAATGGATAAGTAAGATGAAACAAACGATGCTATTTTAAAGGTTGTACACCGGTTCAATGTAAACAATCTCTTTCTAAAATAAAAAAAAACTAAGTGCATCAAACTTTCAATGCCTAATGTAAGGCAGGTAGATACCAATGTACAACTCAATGCGAACAAACTAGACCTAGTAGATTCCTTCAAATTTTTAGAAATCACTGTAGATAAAAAGTTACATATTGCAAAACTTGCCATCAGATTGAGCTCAGCAGTTTACGCTATTAAGAAAATAAAACAATTAACAGATGTCGACACCGCTAGAATTATTTATTTTAGTTATTTTCACAGCGTCATATCTTATTTTTTTTTTAAACCAAATATTGTGTTTAACTCGGCCGAGGTAAACACAATATTTGGCTTAAAAAAGAGGTCTATACGGGCAATTCATAACTTAGGCTAAAAGTTTCCCTCAAAGAAAAGTTTATAGATATAAACATTCTAACGGTGACTACTCAATATATTTTTGAAAACTTGCTATGTTATGTCCATAAAAATATAAATTTGTTTAAGAAAAAATGTGTTAAACATGATGTAAGCACCAGGAATAAAAATAATCTTCTTGTGCATAAGTCTCGTCTCCTCAGAATCAGTTACTCTTTCATTGGCCAATGTATACGTTTTTACAATAAATTCCCAAGCATATTAAAGACTTACTAATTAATACATTTAAAAAAATAAATTAAATTTAAGTTGTATGGTGGGGGTAATTATAAGATTTCAGAATATTGAGAAGATAGAAATGCAAGGGATTAATTGCTCCTCATACCAATCTCTACACTTTAGTTATATATGTAATATACTTTTGTAAATTAGGTTTATAAGTTTCTATCGCTGGATTTTTTTAGTGAGTGGCCGCATTCTGATCCGGTAGTAGTTTTTAGAATTATATAGATGCGTCACAAGAATCTTTGCACAGATCTACGTGAATAAATATATTTTGAATTTTGAGTAGGTATTGTACTTATATGGTTACTGAAAAAAAGTTTTTTGTAGAATTTTATTAATTAGTGAAACAAGCCAAATCTAATATTTTTGCCAAGCCCATTTTATGTCAGCAGAGGTGATAAAGACACAATTTTCTAAGAAAATTGGTAGAAGGAGGCGTTACTTTGTAGAAATCCACACTTAAATCTGATTGCGTAACGCATTATCAACTTAGCATTAGGAAATCCATCAGACTGTTTTCATTAAATTTTAATAAAAAGGGTTATAAAATTTCAACAACTATCAATGATTTAGCCGTACTATTTTCACAACTTTCGCGTTGTCTATGTAAATTTCAATAGAGAGTATAAAAAATAAAAAAAACCAGCGACACCGATCTCCGTTCAGAACGAGCACCGACCGTTTAAGAAAATTAAAAAAGCTGTTTCTGCTATGTTTACGAAGCACTTAAACTGTCGCACCTTTTTGCAGCAAAAGCTCTACATCACAATATTGCAACGGTTTCTTGGCGAACATTATGCATATATAAATATTAAACGACGTTTTATTGTTCTTGTATTAAATAGTTTGTATATTAAAGAAAAAAAGAGAATTACAAGAACACATTATTTATTTTATTTCTACTTTGTTTGAGATATGTGAACACTGTAAATTACTTTTAATTGTTGAAACAACAATTTTATTTTTCTATTTTGTTGTACCCGAGCTTTACAGAAGGAGTACTGCTTAGCGTACGCCTAAATTGCGAAATTTTTTAATAACACAAACGTTGCTCGGGATTGCAAATGTGCCCGGTGTATGATCGGATAATAGACAAGACTGGAAAAATACATGTCCGATTAATTACCTCAAAAACTAGAGTGGCTCCTATAAAGAAAGTTAGTGTTCCTCGTTTGGAACTTAGTGGCGCAGTTTTACTTACCAAGCTTCTTGATGAATTATATGTGATTATGGATCTTTCTTAAAAGCAGATCTACGCCTGGATGGATTCGTCCGTCGTGTTAACATGGTTGATATGAAAACGTTCGCGACAAATAAAGTAGCGGAAATACTTACCATCCTAGAAGGTTCTCAGTGGTCACACGTGGCTTCTAAAGAAAACCCCGCTGATTGCGCGTCTCGAGGTATAAATCCATCTCAATGTGAAGAGCTTGATCTGTGGAAAAATGGTCAAAAATGGTTATATAATGATAAAATAAATTATAATAAAAATGTTACAATAGAAGCTAAATTAGAAATAAAGAAATCAACTGTTAAGTGTCATACAAATACTATAGTATAGAAATACTATAGTATATATAGATATAGAAGGAGATAGCATTATAAATAAACATCTAAGTTAATAAGGCTAAAACGCATAGCATATTATAGAAGATTTCTTGCCTAAAGAAAGAAAACTGATACAAAATGGTTATCTACAAAGGAACTAGATAAAGCGTATCTTACACGTGTCCGTACTTTTCAAAAGCAGTTTGAAGTAGAAATTAAATCAATAAACAAAACGGGAAATGTTAATAATAAGGGAAAACTTACCTCCTTGAGTCCATACATAGATGAAGATGGGATATTAAGGGTCGGTGATCGTATACAGAGAGCCTTAAGAAATCAGAATTTTATACATCCCATGATTATCCCAACTAAGTCTCATTTTACTACTTTACTGATAAAAGACGCTCATTCTAATACGTTACGCGGTGATTAATGCGAATTAATGCGAAATGTAAGAATTAATGCGAAAAATGCCACGAAACAATTTATTTGCAAGTTCGTAGCTTGCATTCGCTATTTTGCACAACCAGGTCAGCAAATGATGGGTCACTTGCATGAATCACGACTAAGAATTACCCGTCCTTTCTTCCGAAGTGGAGTGGACCACGCTGGAACTATAAATATACGACCCACTAAGATTCGTGGATATCATACTACAAAAGGCTACATTTGTCTTTTAATATTATGGCTTCAATTACCATGCACCTTGAGGTCACATGGCTACTTAGGCCTTTTTAGCTGCCTTCAAGCTTTTTACGGCGAGAAGAGGTCATGTAGCTCATTTGTGTAGTGATAATGGCACAACTTTTGTAGGAAGTGCAAAGCAGCATAAAGTCTTATTAAATATGGAAAATAATGGCATAATTGAAGAAATAGCTGAGTGGCTAGCAACAAATGGCACAACGTGGGATTTTATTCCTCCACACTCTCCAAATTTTGAAGGGCTTTGGGAGTCAGGAATAAAGTCTACGAAACACCAATTAAAAAGAATAATTGGCGACAGCACGTTAACATTTGAAGAAATGTCAACTGTTATCACAAATTGAAGCCTGCCTAAACTCTCAGCCCATAAGTCGAAATAGCAACTGTCCTGATGATCCTCATCTCATCAATTTTGTTGTTGGAGATATATTGTTATAAATTGGAACATTCATTTATACCTCGGGCTGGCGTGTGCGCTTTTGTCAGAGAGGATATTTGTTTCCGGCGCCTCGGCAATCTTGAAGGCAAAGACCTGTCTATTCTTTGGCTGCGCGTTGACTGCTCAGACCACTCGCGTGTCTACGCGTGCCTGTACAGGTCACATAGCGGCAATACCGAGATAGACCGGCTCGTTGAGCACATGCAAATGGCTTCCGATTTTGTATCTGAGCAGATCCCATCCGCGGAGATCATGATTCTTGGTGATTTTAACGCCCACCATGCTGATTGGCTTGGTTCACGTTCCACGGATCATGCGGAAAGATCTGTTCACGACTTTGCCTTCTCCTATGATTTCACGCAACTGGTGACTTCGCCCACGTGAATTCCAGATGTGGGGGATCACAGGCCTTCACTGTTAGACCTTCTGCTGACCTCTCACCCAGAGAACTATGAAGTCTCTGTCGATGCCACTCTTGGATCTTCTGACCACTGCTTAGTCCGGAACGCAGTGTCCATTCCACCATGTGTGCGGCTACCACCATCGGGCCGACGTCGAGTGTGGAATTATAGGTCAGCAGTTTGGGACGGGATGCGATCTTTTTTTGCGTCTTACCCATGGAGGCAGATTTGCTTCTCGCTGGATGATCCAGTCATCGTTGCTGATGCTGTCACTGATGTGGTGCTGCAGGCTATGGAACTTTATATTCCGTTCTCTTCAGTGCCTGTTGATGGCAAATCCCAGCCTTGGTTTAGTCGTCCCTGTAAGATGGCACTTAGCCATAAGCGGAAATGCTACCAGGCCTGGGCCACGGCAGCGAAGTCTTGCGACGAAAAAACCAGTTTGATTAAAAAGGAGTATAATTTAGGTCTTATATCTAGGTCTTTCAAAAGAGATATTGCTAGGGCAAAGTCCGAGCAAATTGGCAGAATTGGCGAGAAATTAGCCCGCTTACCTTTGGGAATAAGAGCGTTCTGGTCTCTCGCCAAGGCTGTCCAAGGAAATTTCGCGAAGCCATCTTTACCATGTTTACACCGGAGTGATGCCTCGCTGGCCCATGATGCGAAAGAGAAAACCGAACTTCTAGGCTCCCTCTTTGCTTCCAACTCGACTTTAGATGACCATGGAAACATGCCGCCGACCATCCCGCGGTGTGAAGTGTCTATGCCAGAAATAAAGTTTCTGCAGAGTTCAGTGCGTAGAACACTTATTTTATTGGACGTCAACAAGTCGAGTGGGTCCGATGGTATCCCTCCGATTGTTCTCAAAGTGTGTGGTCCTGAGCTGGCACAGGTTTTAACGCGACTCTTCTGGCTCTCCTATTCATCAGGCATTGTACCCAATTCATTGAAGACCGCTTTAGTACATCCGATCCCTAAAAAAAGTAACCGCTCGGATCCGTCCAATTACCAACCTATAGCTATAACTTCCTTGTTTTCCAAAGTTATGGAATCCATAACAAACTGCCAGCTCTTAAGGTACCTAGAGGAGCACCAGCTGTTAAATGATCTTCAGTACGGTTTCCGTCGTGGTCGTTCAGTCGAAAGCAAGGGAGAAGCATTGGCTGTCAGTTTGGACATAGCGAAAGCCTTCGATCGGGTGTGGCACAAGGCGCTTCTATCGAAACTTCCTTCTTACGATCTTCCTGAGAAAGACGACTTTTAGTGGACTCGTTACACCTAAACCAATCGTGACAACAAGACAAGAGCAATTTGTTACCTTTGTCCTACATCATGTGTCTAAGTGATCAGTCACATCAGAGTGACCCATAGTGGTTGAGTAATCTATCTATCACTTTGGCCGGTACCTTACAACTAAACAACTTTGCCTTTGTGCACACAGTCACATTCGAGCAACGTACTACGACGCCTGTGACGTTAGTATCGTGCATACCGTGAATCATTAATGTGACCTATTACAAGATTTCCCTATTTTACAATACAATGCAATACAATTACTCTTTACTGTGCACCAAATACAGTGAAATTACAAATACATCAAATAAAACTTAAATTATAAGATACACAAAGGCGGCCTCATCGCCAAGTCAGCAATCTCTTCCATTAAGTATGGAACAAGACTTAGCAGAATACTGTGTAATGGTGCTCGTAAAAATATAAAAATGCATCTACTAATATACAAAATAAATCATCCTAAAAGCAGAAGCCTGTTTTAATTATAGGTATTAGAATTTAGAACAAGCAATAAAAGTATTAATCACAGTGAACGCAGAAAGTGATGCTTTAACATACTTTTAAAAATATTAATATTTGGAGCTCTCCTGATATCTACGGGAAGAGAATTCCAAAGCCTCACTGCTTGCGAGCTAAAAGAACGACTATAGTAACAAGTGTTACGAGAGAGAACTTGAAGAGTATAATTATCATTGGACCTGAGGAATTTTACCTCACTGTTAAAGAACTTAAATCTCTCCTTTAAATAAATAGGCGCAAATGTAAACAGAGGTTAATAATACAGAGGTAATCAACGCGCATGTACTTTGTTCGTTTTCCTTTTCTTAACACCCTATTGGTGGCCGCTGGCTTCTCTTTTTTTAAATTAAATCTCGAACATACAAATAAATGTATTGAATAAAGAAAAAGAGCGTGAATAGAACACGCTGTTGGTAAAACGCAACTATTTACTTTGGTCATGTTTCTACAGACAAAGCATAAATATACACAACTTACTTTTACACTTTTTACTATAGCTATGACTTGTTTCTAAGTTTATCTGTAAAATACACATATCGGTACAAAAATTTACTATATTAATCGTGTCTCATTTATAAAACTTAATTCTATTTGTGTGTTATTATATAATTGATTTATTCTAAGTGTTCATGTGTTTTGTTTATAATTCCATTGTACTTCATTATAATGTTTACTACCTATTTTGATCGATAACTCCAAAATGTATTTTATAATGACTTTGTTATCCTGATATGAATATATTTTGTGTTTTAACTTTAACTAAATGTGCGTCTATTGTGTATTTTATATCTCAAATGTGTTATTCCATTTACCTAATTGTATTTTGTGTCGTTCTTTGTTGATTTATTTTACAGCTCTCTGTTACAATACTATTTCGCTTTTATCCCATTCGTTTTTACATTTATCTTATATTGTAATCTTTAATATTTTTCTTAAGGTTAATTGCTTTATTAGCACTTAATGTTTACAAAATCCATATACGAATTCTTTTTTTGTAGTATTACTAAATCTTAGTGCTATTTAATTAAACTAATTGATTTTAAAATAGTTTATTTTTCAATTTACACTTTAAAGTTGGTTTTACAAATAATAATTCCCTAATAAGTCCCAGATTTAATTCTTATGTTATTTCTATTTCTTTTATGTTTGTGTTTATTGACTATTGTCTCATTGTTAGTTTATATAAAATCTGTTTTTATTAATTGTATTATATTGCTATGTTTACATAATGTGTGATTTCAAACTGCGCATTTGCAAGACATTACGTGTTTAAATATCCTTTTGATAGTTTTGATGATAGTCTTGTTCTCTTTATATTGTATAAAAGTGAGTCATTTTATTTTATTTCCAGTCTCTCCATTGCGTATGCAAATGCCTATTACGTCGAGCCAGTAACCACCAGACCTGGTATATACTTTGATCCAGTAGGATCACTTAAAAGTTGTCGATTCCTTTCTTAATGTATTAATACCAGTGGACATTATATTTATAGCACCGCGATTGGAAAATATAAATAGTATTCTAGGTAATTCTCCATATCTGTGTTAACATGGAGACATCTTTAAAGAGTTAGAATGGGATAATATGCTTTTGCCGCTAGTAACCCGTTATTCTAATCTCAGTAATGAATTTGATTCTATTTCACATATTCTTATTTCAAGAAGATATAAAAGACTTGTTTGGTTTAGTGCCGTAGGCACAGTGTATAAACACCTATTCGGTAGCATGGATGAGAATGATGCTATTACTCGTAAATATAGTAAAGCTATATCATCTGTTCAAAATGATCAACTGAAACTTGCACTTTACATGAAAGATAATATATCCGTGTTACTAATTCTCTTTTAAAATCATACAAAGATTTAGCGCTTAAAGTCGACTTAACCAAGCAGCCGTTGAAGACTCAATTAATAGCATAAATCGCATTCTAACAAACATTACTATCAACTCTAACAAAATAGGCTTCCGATCTAAATTTAACGAATTGGTTAATATCCTTGAACTCAACATTTTATCTATTTCCTTTAAATTAGAAGATATTATTAATTCCATTATGTTCAGTAAAGTTAATATCATTTATCCCGATGTAATTTCACCTAAACAATTGTTTTCAGAACTCGTGGAAAATTATAGATTTTTACCATCATCCAGGATATTGCCAACATCTTTAACTTTAGACAATATTAATATAATCCTTAATATATCTGATGTCTCTAGTTACTATATAGATCATGAAATTATTCTTATTCTAATGAATACCCCTAGTTACACCAGATGAATATAACTTGTATCGCTGTATCCCTTTTCCAATTCCTTACGATAAAAGTAGCCCTGATTAATTTACAACTATAGTTCCATCTGTCAAATTTGTAGGTATAACAAAAGATGAATAATACTATAGTAAACTTGATAGCCTACACGAATGTAAAACTGTTTATAATAATTATACTTGTAACATCCCCAACTCTTATTCAACATCTGATAATTCTATTTGCGAAATTAGTCTATTAACAAAAGTAAGTACAGTAATTCCCACATCATGCCAAACCAGGATATTTCATGGCAAAATAGAAATTATTAAAAATGTAAATAATAATAAATGGCCATCTGTTGGCTCAAAAAAATCCAAAATAAACATAGAATATAATAACTCCGATACGTCAGAGCCAATATCAAGCACGAGTATAATTACTTTGCCTTACAATAGTAAGTCTTATATAAAAAATACTATTTTCACTCTTAAACAAAACTTCACTATAAATCTAAAACCTATTATTCCAAATCTTAATATTGTTAATAACTCTTGTTGTGATTTTATTAAATAAAAAAACATTGCACTCAATTTACCAAATCTTACCTTGCTAAATGTGAATTTTGACTATGTAAATAACATAGATAACAGTGACAAAATTATAAAAAACCTAGATGATATTATAACGAAATCAAATACTATTCTTCACTATTCTATTTCCGTCACTTCTATAGTTGTTCTATTGATTATTATAATACGTACCCGTTTACTTACTTATAAGTTCAAGATCCTTTGTTTCAAACCTGTTCCAAGTCCTCCTATTAATGAGAATCCTATTGAAGATCCTGAACCTGCTCTTCCACGCATCCGTATCTTTTAACTCCAACTTCACCATTTTAGAGGTGTAAGTTTATCTTATCCGGGGGGGCTGTTATACCCTAACACTGTACCCCTTATACCTTACCTTGCACCTACACATCAATCCTCCACTCAGACCCCTTTTCCCATGCAGTCAGCATATCTCACATCCATATCTACCAATTCCCGTCAGTCTCAAGTTGTCTTCACTCAGTCCTCATCCAGAGTAGATCTTACTATATCTGCCGGTTCCCTTCCTGCTCTATTTCTCTATTCCATATATAGTTCAAGTCAAATGTAAATTAATATAAGTCTTTTATTAATTAAACCTCTTCCAGTTCTAAATTAAAAAAAAATTAAAAAGGCTCTCGTCGGAGCCCGTATAACGGTTCGATTGACTTGCCGCGTTTGCGCGACCCGTTACATCAAATTTGCTTTTAGATAACTAAGCCCTTCGCGACTTAGCGACCCCTCACTTGATAGCGATGGATGTCGTTAGTTGGTTTACCCTTCAATCCAGAGTGTCCGTTATGTTCAAGAGATGCTGTTGACTAAGAAAACTGTACGATTCCGTCACCTTCTATGTCGAGCACTGCTAACGCACAACTTTCGAATAACTGAATCCTCTGACATCGCTGTTACTGCGCCGTCTAAGTTAGATTGGTTTCTTGAGCCATCTATAAGCATCGTATATTTAGACTTGATCCATTCTCCTGAAACTGAAAATTATCACAAAAGCATGTGTCCACAAGAACTTCTCCCGATAGGCGTTCCGTGAAAGTATAAGCATCTTAAGGTGCATTTGTGCCTCATAGGGAAGAGACATTGAAATCAAGACTTCAATTCAGACTTCATTATCATTGCAACTCATCATTTTAGACTTACCTTAGCACACTTATTTAGAGACTGACTTATACATATATTAGGTCCTTCCTGCTCCACAATCCAACATGTAATGGCCGCCTCTGATATGGATCACTATATTTATAGATGTCTACTCGTAACGATAGCGGTGTAGCCACTATTGTAGGTTTACAGAGCCATAGACAATTAATGTTTCTAACTCTATATTTTGTCCATGTCATCGGTACCGTATTATAGTTATCTAGGTAATTATGAATTCTGTAGTAAATTATTAAGTTACTTTTATTGTTTTAATTTCTTATTTATTTAAAATTGGATTACTTTGTGAAAAGTTAATTATAATAACTGAAATAATAAATAATTTCTAAAGCTATACAAAAGTGTGACAGAAAGGCTAAAAATGAGTTATTTATGTAGTTAAAACATTGCAAGCCACTGGCGGTCCGTTGAAGCTGGTATCGGTTGACCATTCCTTTGTATACAATAGACAGTAGCATTCAAATTGTTAATGCTAACACTTGTTCTCAATTGGTTTTGGTAATTTATGACCATGTGAAATATTTTAAAGTTAAGTTCGTAGTTTAAAGCCGAGTGAAATGATTTAAATTGCTTTTCTATAAAAAAAAGGTTTTGCTTTAAGTCTAATATATTTAAATACAAGAATACATATAGAATATGTTTATATATGTTATTATATAATAAGGCAACGGACAATCACGGATCTTATAGTGAGAGCCAACAAAGAGTTGTAGGTGCGTTGTTGTTCTATAGCTAAGGCGTTTGTCTTATTTTGCAAGTCTATCAGCTACAGTACCCTCCTTATAATTGATGTAACCTAAAATTACGAGAAGTAATATCTATATTAATAAGCGGTTAGAAATTTCAAAAAATAAAGACAACATTAAAAACGCATATTTTGCAGCATACTCAAACAGCTCGTCTATATTAAGCTTTACTTTGATAAAATATATACTAACGTCCTAAGTAGCCATAGAAACTAGAGAATGTGCGCGAAAACCATCTGCAGAATTCAATGACTAAACCTAAAATAATCAATGGATCGCTTACTTTACATCAATATAAATACATAACATTACTCCTAAATACCTGTTCTCTTTAATGTTGTAATATTTAACTGTTCAGCTTGTCGTAATTTATACTTATGAGACAAAATATCGGTACATGAAGTTGCTTAGAAGTTCGACATTTTGTCACGTCGAATACTTTTTATATTACGGAGAAACTCTTTATATTACTACGTAATAACAAAGTTGCTTTCACAAGGATTCTATTAATATACTACACTTAAATAAACAAACTCATACTTATATTTTAAAAATCAATTCGTCACAGCATGTATAATTCGTCACTCCACAAAGCATTTAATGAACAAATGTTTTTTTTTCATTTTTCGAAATATTGGTACCTCAATAACAGCCAAAGACGCTCAAATTCTAAGGCCGATTGAATAAAGAGGCATCTAGTAGCAGTTTTATATAACTTTATCGTGTCACCTTAGCATACGACCGATTTTAATTGTATCGAGCGGCTAAGTAACTATGGTAACTTGGACGAACGATCCTACAAAGTTTTACGTAGCTGTAGTTACGTGAACGTTCAAATGGATATAATATTAAAATAATAATGTTTAAAAATTGTGCATAATACAGTTTTTGCGACATTTGTCATATTTTATCGTTATAAATATTTTTGTTTGTGTGTGTCATATGTATGGTACTATGTGTAATGTTTTATTTATTGTTTTAATCAAAATCAGAATAGAAAAATCTTTATTCACTTGAATCAAACAAGTGGTACGCGTCGACATTTTTTTAAACTACCACCGGATCGAAACGCGGCCACACACTGAGAAGATCCGTCGAAAGAAACTCAGCGGGCTTGTCTTTTTTTCAATAATAATAGTTACAATATAAACTAGATTAAAAATATAAATTGCAATCTTATTTTAACTTACATAAAAGGTACAACAAATAACATTTCAAATTGGAATATTCGACAGTTGTGCGTTAGCAGTGCTCGACATAGAAGGTGACGGAATCGTACAGTTTTCTTAGTCAACAGCATCTCTTGAACATAACGGAAACTCTGGATTGAAGGGTGAACCAACTCACGACATCCATCGCACTCAAGTGAGGGGTCGCTAAGCCGCGAGGAGAATGATTTCGTGATGGGACAAATAAATGTTTTACCTAAATTACAAATTCACAATTCGGTTTAACCAAAGAGTGTCCCTAATTAGTTGACCACGACTGTATATGTTTGAACTTCATTTCATTTAAGATATTCATCATTTAAGATACTGATCTGAATCATATTTTTTCCAAAAAAAACTCTTTAATGGGCCGGATCCGCCCCGCGGGCCTTAATTTGCCCACCACCGTTGTAAGAGGTAATTACCAACAGGACCAATGGTGGTATAGTGTCATGCAGTAACTTGCCCAGGTAGGGATCCTCTGCCTTCCCTATTGTTGTTGCAATACATTGAATAATTAAATTAATTGTTGCAACAGTGTTTTGGTTCAGAGGAAAGGGTAGTTGGTAGACATGCACATTAGGCTCAACATCCCGGATTTATGTTAACGACGCACCTGTAACATCTTTGGTGTGTATAAATAACAGCTATGTATTAACATCAGGAAGCCGCGAGCTTGTTCGATGTCTTTTCACATATTATAATAAATCAATACTTAAAGCTTTTTTCAAATGCTAGTAGTAGATACTCATCGCTGATAGACTTTTCCAACTTCACATAAGCCGCTGTACTTGAAACTAAATTCCTAACTATGAGCAACCTACACAGTTACCCGTCCTTTCCTTAAAACCGGAACACGTCTGTGATGACAACAGAGGTTACGGCGAACTGACGACATATTGTCTAAAATTTGGTAAGAAGACTTTTTAGGACTCAACCACGGAGTCTGCCGGATCAAATATGGATTTATCTAGAAAATGTTTTACCTAGTGTTTTACCTATTATTTTTTAAGTATTTATACTAAGAGTACACTACAGTAACTTCACGCCCATATTCCTGAAGAAGTATTTAAAGCCACAACCAGGGCACCCAAGACTAGTCGAGGACATTAAGTCCTACTTATTTTTATTAGAAACTACTATTATTTTTATTAGAAAATTTAAACTACACAATTTTATAGTGTTTTAATAGACTGAACATCTGACATAACATCAAGAAGTTAAGTCCGACTCTGGACCGCTAGACCACAGAGGTGATAAACACTATGTTTAATTTAATTTATATTATTAATACATCACAAAGCTCAACACATTTCAAATTCGAGATATTAAAATAGGACAAAATATTTTTACTCTAATTATCTTGATAATGTCAACAGGTTCCGGGAGATCTAAATAAATGAGGAAATACCACTGTTTGCTTTGTTGAATTTATGAAATATTAAAAGTTTGTTAATATTATAAAATAAAACGTAAGCTTAAGTTAGTAAAATTACTGCTTGGGAAAAAACTATATGGAAAAGCTATGTTTTATTTTTATCAACCACTTTTGAAAAATTCAAACTCTAAAACTCAAAATCCTTTTTCTATTTTAAAACAATAGCTTATACTTACTAAACCCAAACAACGCCTTTTAATTGAACACATTTTTTTTAATAAATAAGTAGGTATATTATTTTAAACTTGGAACAACCAAAACATTTGTCTAATAATTCTTATTTAAGGCATTGTTTCCGCTTTAAAATATCTAAAAAATCGAATTAAGAATCCTCCCACTTTTTTTTTTTAGATTCGGTAAAATCAGTGTTCAAAACAATGAATGTTTTAATATAATTTATTTTTAATATGACCTTTAATTAATTTAATTTGTAAACGGGATTGTGAGTCACAGTAGATAAGAAAATATTGTTTAATAGACTATAATATTTTTATAACCAAACCAGGACTTTGGTGGTATTTGATATGTGGTGGTATTTATGGAATGCATAGTTATACCTAAATTCAAACATGGACTACGTTTTTGCAAAATCCAACCCATAGCAAACATCAAAGCACCCACACACAGTAAAGGATGAAATTTTGTATGAAATGTAAGGACAACGCCAACCATTTCATGGGTAACCAGATAGTAATGCATTTTTTTTGCTAGTTGTGACGATGGACATTGAAAAATGAAAACTAGAAGATTAAGAGAAGCATATTTGTAAAACCACGGATGATTTTGATAAAATTTAGTTTTGGTCCTATTTAAATTTTATCAAAATTTTATCAAAATTTTATCAGTTTAAAAAAAAACTTGGTAAGGATATTGAAGTATTTTTTTAGAGTTTTTATAATAGTATAATTGGCATCATGCAAATTGTCACTTACTGTTTTTTATATTTGTCTTTAGATAAAACATAAGTCTATTTTCCACCATTTCTGAAACCTGCTGCTTTCGACTCCAAATGTGATTAAAACATGCATGATATTAGAGTAAGTTTGAAAACGTCAGGTTTTGTTTATTTTTCTTTGAAATACAAAGAATTTTTTTTCAAGCATAAGTTTTATCTTTGGAAAATCTTTCGTGTACGGCAATTAGAATCAAATCAGGTTTTTATTAAAAGGATCTGTGGCGTTATAGATTTTGAAGAAACCCCTTGTCATTTTGATTTGTTAAGAGAGTTAAAACATTATTAAGATAACTTAATTAAGGTTCACATTTAAATAAAAATGAACAGTTGGACCAAAATTTGTGTTAGCACACAAATTAATTTCGATATTCAAGTATTTTTAAGAGGTAATTTGAGCCGTTGCTAACATTCACGAATGATATATTTATTTAAAATTGAATTCTAGTCCGGTTTATAGAAAATAGAACAAACTTTCCTTTGCACAGATAAAAAGGTTAATAATCAAATTACCCAAATAGTGCGAGAGGAAGTTAAAGAAAAAACTGGCAGAGTGGTCTAGTCCCTTGTAAGTGCCTAAAAATTATATAGAATATTATAGAATACTAGCTATTCTAGCTTCGCCCGCGATAAATTGAGATGTATATCCTATCTCTCAAGTTGGATCGAACTGCACATGGTGTGCGAATTTTATTATAATCGGTTAAATGGTTTAGGAGTCCATTGAGGACAAACATTGTGACACGAGATTTATATATATTAGAATAGATAATTACGCTTTTGACACAACGGATTCGACTGAATCGCAGACTTCTAATCGGACATACTTTCTACCGGGAAGGACTATGCGCAAAAAAAATAGAGAATAGGAATAATTTACATGTATATCTTAAAGAATAAGAATGTTGGTAATGATGAGAGTGAAAGTAATTTGTTTGCATGCTCAACTTCTTTATACAGATACAATTTACCGAAATTCGCGAGTCGACTAGTAATTCGACTCGCGAATTAAGTAACTGAAAGTACAGAAAGAAACGGTATATTTTACAAAAAATAAATATTAAAGAAGTTATAATTATTGTGAAAACATAAAAATAAAGTTCTTATCGACAGTGTAAGTAGTTAAAATTAATAAAAAAAACAATTTTTTTTTTAAATTTCTTTTCTAGTATTTTTTTATGCTATAAGAAGGCAAACAAGCTGACGGATTTCCTGATGGTAAAAAATTCATGCCGTCTAGAGACACCAAAGGTGGTAATGTAGAATAAAGTAAAGTAGAGGACATGTAGGTGACAGGAGCATGGTTAATGGTTAATAATATTTAAAAATAATGTTATTGGCCTTCGAAGGAGAAAGACGTTAGACATAATTTCTAAAAATGCGACAAACGACTAAATCAAAAATATACTAAAATTCACAAATAATCTTTAATTATAAATCTTTAACTATAACAAGTAAAGCATCCTCATTTTTTAATAAAGCCTTCATAGCTATTAGTAAATATATTGATATTCATTTCTTAGAGACTAAAATAGCTACAGAAGTAGCAAATATTTTTAATATCACTCACAGTTTATCTACAGCATATCGACATCAAACCATTGTTGCATTAGAAAATTCACAAAAAGCATTAGCATCATATTTACGAATTCAAACTAAAAACTATCCCTCTGGCTAGAGTTCAAGCTTACAGCTCTGAAGTTTTTTTCATTTAGAAACTAAGTATACTCCTTATGAGTTAGTATTTGGATATTGTGTAGATTACCTAATAACCTTCATATTAAAGTAGAATCTTTGTACAACTTTGAAACCTATTCACTAGATAAAAATTGAAATACAGGCTATAAAAATCTGAAGATACTAAAAATAGTTTTATTGTACTTAAAAATAGTAGTAAATTTAACTTTTCGTTAAAAAATAAAAAGTTTCATACCAAAGTTATCCCTTATTTTTCCCCTATGGGGGGTTGCAATTTGTAAACCCTTAGAGGAGATCATCGTCATGAGAGGAATATGTTTGCGAGATTTTAGGTTTGTAGCCTAAAGGATTTTAGCCTGTGCCTGTATGTATAACTTTTATCCTCAATTTCAACCTCTTAGGGGTTGCATTTTCAGAAACCAACTTATCATTTCTGTCTTAGTGACTGACTAATGGCACAAAGCACAACCGAAACTACTGACCATAGGAAGTTGAAACTTGGTAAGAAAGTGTCTTAGGGGAATATTAATAGAGGATTACGAATATTTTTTTTTTATTACGAATAAATAATTAAATAATTGTACCCAAAAAGAGGTGTCGTAAACCCCCAAAATCTAGATTAAATTTACAAAAGAGCCGCTTCAAAACTGAAATCCATTTTTCATGAAATTCCGTGTTAGCAAGCAAAATAATTTTAAGATGTCAATTCTTTTTTTTTTATAAAATTTGTAAAATGGCATCATCTATCGGTAAATTATGTCACACAAATTAGAGAATTTACTAACATGGGTAAACCCCTTACCCTGGGCTACTGTCATATATATTTTTTTATTCATTTGAATAACTAATTGATTTTTAGTTAGCCTAATATATAGATAGTCATAAGTATTTAAGAATCAGACTTATGAAACCCACATTACCTACTTTGCAAGACATAACAGATATTTTTTATCACTGGATTTCGTAGATTAATACTTAATTTTTCACGCAAATAATATTATCTACATAAGTACCTAGATGGTTTTGTACTGTATAATCATGACTTTGCTTTTACATCCTGGGAAGTTACGATTTGCATTTTCATATTACATTTATCAAACTACTAGCCGTTACCCGCGAGTTTAGCTGCGTTTTTTTTAAATTTTTTATTTAAATAAAAGTAAATAACTTCCTATACCCATCGGGATTTAAAGATAAAACGTATCCACGTCCTTCATAAAGTCTCCGTAACATTAAAATAAATGAAAGCATAATTATCAGATCTGATTCTATCGATCACCAATAATAGCATCAAATAATTTAGGTCGACTATTTCACCAGTCAGTTTATTTTTCAGTCAGTCAGTCAGTTATTTACACCAATGTATTTATAGTTTGATGAATTTTATTTTAGTATAGCAGCGGAAAATCGTATGAAATACACGTATATGACATGGAAGACGACACAGACTGCACTACTTTTAATTTTGATGAAGGTTAAAATCTTTACATAGAAGGGATTAAGAACAAAACCATAGAGCGTGTTAAGGGTTCAGTGTATTCGATAGAAGAAATTGGCAAAGTTCTTCTCTACTCTGAAGGAACTGGTAAGGAAGTTAAGATAAAAACAAAAATATTTAATCATTCTTTTATTATTCTGACTATCAGGGACGGGAATTATTTGCCTAATTCAAAAGTATTTTTTTTTATCACAAGAATAGACAAACACACACTTGCACCTGCTTTTACGCACGTATACACAGATATACATAATTTAAATATATATAATGTACAAATAAATTAATCGTGCAGTAAAGGAATTATTAAAATAGTTTTAACCCATTTATGTAGGTTACGCTCCTAACAAAAACTGATGTCATTTCCAAATATTGCTGACTATGTAGTGCACCGTCCTCTCTCTTACTTTTACTTTGGAAATTAACATCACAAGACTTTCAGAAAGAGAGTTCTGTACACTAGAGTGAGTTATATATATTTGGATATGAAATACTACAGTAGTAGTCAGTACTACAGAAGCTTCATATCTTAACCTATTAAACAATACCGGTGCTAACTTTGTTGCGTACTCACCAAACTCCTTTTAGGTTATCCTTATTTTATTTCAATGAAAGTAATAGCAAGAGATAAAAGAGTTTTAGAGCTGTCAGATTAGTCTATACATGATATTTCTACAGATATTTAATCTACCACTCGGAATGCGTTGATTAAAAACATCACGATTATAACAATATGACCGGACTAATCTGACATGTCCAAAATGTTCTGTTTTGTTTTTATTTCATTTGAAAGAGACGGCATGCATCTAAATAATTTTCGTTTGTGAATAGCAGAATCCCCACCATTGTCCAAGTATTTGTTTAACTATGAGAGGTTATTGTAAAACCTGGCTCTATTTTTTTTTCAGCTTCGCCTAATATGACATCTTTGATCTCGGCAACAGATAACACTCATTATACATTATTTTATAATAGTTTTAAGGATGAAATAAAGGATTTACCAACAAGAAAATAAATATTATAGCATTTACATTTGTAGCCTTAAACGAAAAGCGTTCTATACGTTATACTCGCCCAAAACCGAGATTAGGACTCACATCTGGTATATTTATGTCCTTCGGTTAAGCAATTCTTAAGTTATAAATAGTGTAACTAACACGACTTTCTTTTATGTATTTAGATTTAGCATTCTATACCCGTTGGAATTTTGAGATAAAACGTGGCCACGTCCTTTTCCAAAGTCTAATCAATTTTTTGTGATCAAGTCAATAAAGTCTCCAAGACATAAAAAGTGAATCAATTTCCTATAAACAAGCTTATAGGTAGAACTGGACACCAAACTTTTAAAGAGTACCTGAAGTAAAAAAAATTGACTTAGAGATTTTGTGACTCGGTGTTCATATTTTCTGTTGGAATAGTATTGTTTTCTTATATTGGCCCACATAAATTATAGATTAAAGGTGCATCTTGGTCCTGTGGCCTTTGCAATTGTGCAAGTCTATTGGCTACTCCATCCTGTGGTCCGGAACATGACAGTGTCAATTAGAAGGCAGATATAAATAATGCGGTGGATACCTACCCGAGCAAATTGCTACACAATACTCTTCCACTAGTAGTTTAATTGCCTCATAATAGGGATGAAACGGTACGAGTACGATGAAAAGTATTGAGTATCCAAGTAGGTACTCAATACTTTTCTCCGATAGCAAGTACATTTTAATATCGATACTTTGAAATGAAGTATCGAATAGGTATCGGTTAAAAGTACTCATATCAGTAAATTTTATGGTTTTCGGAAATTAAAATAATGGATGTTTATATGTATGTGTAGTTAGCAGCCTTGGCAGTTTGCAAGCTTATATTTTGTCTATTTACAAATATTGATTTTCTTGAGCAGCACCACGAAAACGGTCTTTTTCATAAATTACTTTGAAGGTGATGGATTGTACTAGCGCTTACCTGTG
>NJDC01001982.1:21043-35896 GCA_002245475.1 Calephelis virginiensis | reverse complement strand
TTTGTGTTTCTGTCTATGACGTCATAGTTCTTCAGCGGATGGCTGGATTTTGATGCGATTTTTTTCTGTTCGAAAGCTGATGTGATTGAGACGGTCTTTAGTTATAGTTTATGGAGATCTATCTAGCTCTTTCGCAGCTCGCAGATACAAGACGTAACCCTGGAATACCTGCTGGTAAACCCATCGAGTCTTAGATAAAGAGTCTTGAGTAGATCTTTTCATATCTTTTGATGAAGAGGACTTGAAAGACCATGACAAGACGACCAGACAATTATTAGCTGGGAGGTGAATGATGGATCATAGTTTAAAAATTATGGTATTATGTTTCGTAATATTTGCAGCTCATCTGAAACACATTAACCTAGCTCCTGCCCGCGACTTATATAATACGATAGTATTATATATACGCGCTTTACAGTTCCCACACTCCGTCTTCAGATCTCTTTTTCCACCCAGTAACCAGGACGCAGCACCAAGTCGAGGTACGGTCTCCCGGGAGACAGCCCTTGGTGCTGGCGTTGTAGGTAACAGCCCAATCCATCTAAATAATGATGTCTCGGGCTGAGCACTCTGCTCGGCCCACAAAGTTCGTTGAAGTTGTAAAAAATCGTTAGATTAGCAACAAGTTAGTCATTCAAAAAAAAAAAGATGTCTTCTGAAATATTTTCAGCGGCGTACAGCTCTGAATAGCGCGCGTCTGCGTCGTACAATTGAAACACTTGGTTTCAACATTTTTCTTTTGTTAAATCTGAGATACCTGTGATGTCACTAATTTCATTATATTCTAGATGATGGCATTGCTTGCCTTCAAAGGTAATAATGGCATTTATTGTGATTATGATAAATTAAAATAACAAAGATTTGATAGCGTGGCTTATGAAAATTCAATCTATAGTTTTTTGGTTTTTTTTTTATGATGTTGGAAAGCAAACAAGCCGGATTTCTTGATGGTAAGAAATTCCTGCTGCCTAAGACGCCAAAAGTGGTAATGGTGCGTTGTCAATCTAAGGCCAGGATGTTAGGCCTCTGAACCGGAACACGTCATGACGTTATGGCGGCACGAAAAGGTAAGGCAGTGGTACCAATCCGGATGAGTCGCTACGAAACTCCACCACCTAGTCAGATGTCACTCTGTTAGCGACGGGAAGCCTATGTTCGCCTTTTACGAGCTGCCTGGCAGGAAGGCAGATGGTCTATTCTGCAATGGAGCCCGGAACAACACGTGGGAAAATCGATCCTTATTGCAATCAAGTTGACACAAGTGTACGAGGTTACTTTGTACCACTATTTTGGGAGTATCCTGGCCTACAGAAGGTAAGACCAGGATGCTCCCAAAATCTATAGTTGACGAGAATATTACTGGCGGCTTTGGCGTCGCGATCAAACTCGCCATTGCAGTTTGGGCTCCTCCCCGGCGGGCAGCGCAGCTTATGAGTCATGACCACCTTGTGAAACTCTCCACTTTTCTCGTTGCACAAAGAACACGCCTATGACTTGTAGTGCACGGTCAATTTTAAATGATTTTAATGACGTTTATAGAATACATTGGGTTTTAAAAGGATATCACATTTTCAAAACAAAACAATTTTGAAAATTCAATTGCGCTTACTTACAACGATTTGATACAAAATTGGTGTTACAAGGTGTATCGTATATGACAATCGACACACGTGAGTAATCCCCTCAGTAGTAAAGTACAAATCCCCTCTTAAAGTCCCCTACTATAATGGTTAGTAATAAAGACATAAGTTATTGAATCTTTATTTCAAACGACCTTTGAGACATATAAATAGTACAAAAGATAACTAACTTAATGAGTATTTATTTGCTTAGCATTACTACGATTACGCAGCTTAAAATGTAACCAAGTTCCACCTTGAAGGACTGGAGTAAACCTGTCTGGAAGGAGTTGGAGAGGCTTGCAGATCTTGTCCGACGCAATGACTTCGATGTGAAGCAGAATTTGATACAGGAAGATTTTTACTTCACACAACGCGAATCTGGAACCTAAAATATATGCATTTGTAATTGACCATAACTTTAAAACGACTGGTAGCTCTGTGATGATGAAGTACCACCTGCTTACTTCTTCTTTTTGTTGTAACGATAGTGCTCGTTATTTCAATGTTTTGCTATGGAGGTGAGGGTTGCCGTCTTCATCACTCTTCCTTAAGCAAGAATATCAGCACGTCTTAGGTTTGTACTGGCACTACAACGTTACCAGTTGTTTCTAAAATCAAATTCTACATAGTTTTTGTTATTTCATCTCTCACACTACAATAAAACCGAAGATAAGAATGAACGCCTCTGTGGTCTAGCGGTCCGGGTGTTGGACTTGACTGCATGAAGTCCTGGGTTCGAATCCCAGGTCGGCGAACACAAAGAAAATTGGATTTTTCTAATTTTCTAATTAAAAAAAAATGTTGGTCGGGATTGGAAATGTGCCCAGTTGGCGATAGGCTTGCCACCTATCACATTGTGGGACTTAGTGTCTTCGGCTAGTCGTGGGTGCCTTAGATGTACCTCTGCCTACTTCTTCGGGGATATGGGCGTGAAGATACTTTTAAGAATAATGAGTTGCAAACCTAAGACTGAATTAACTTTTCACAAACAGCTACCCTGCCGTCGAAAAATTAAACAAGACAACGACAATGATATTCTGGGGACATGGAAAGGTAAAATTCTATAAGGTAAAGGTAATTCAGCAATCTAATTGCCTAGATTAATTTACTGGTGGGCAATGGAGACGTTTCGTCAGCCTCTTACGTATTTTGCCGATAATACGATATTAGCATGGTGTAATACTACAAATTACAAGCAGGCGACAGGATTGTCGCCTCCCTCGCCTACAAAGGTATATAAGCTACTCACCAATGCAATTTCTGGGTCCCACCCCAAACGGCATGTATGTGATTGGATTGATTAAATGCTTGTTTGAAGGAGAAAATCTTTCGGGATCGAATTTTTCTGGATTTGGATAATATTCTGGATTATAATGTATTGGATACACAGGAATAAATACAGCTTCGCCTTTTTTCAACTAAAAAAAAACATTTTATTAAAAGACCTGTAACAGGAATTTATTTTACACGTAAGGTGAAACCATAGGAGATTAAACGTTTATTTCAAATGTTTTTGTAGTCAGTGTATGCCACTGTCGTATTCTGGTTTGAAAGGTAGAATATCCCTTGTAGTTACTTGCTAAATAACATCTCGGGCTCAAGGTTGGCACCACATCTTTGTATTTTTAAATCTATCTAGACACGTGGCAGCGAGTCAAGCCAAGTTCATAGGAAAGAACTAGGGATGCAGGGTAGTGTGTAATATTACACGAACCACTTGAGCTATTTTTGACCCCATTCACAAACCGAAATCTATGCAAGTTGCAGAAATTAAATTTGACGATTACGACTGACTAAATTGTTCACTTTATACTATGTTCATATAAGTTTTTGGTCTATAAATCAGGTGACTTGATATTGGACATCAATATAGATTATTACGCCTACACAAAAAAAAAATTGGTGTTAATACATACATACATATCTTCACGCCAAGTCTCTTACAAGGTAGTCAGAGAGTATCGAGCGCAAGACTCACGGTCCTGGCAGAACTGCCTTGCTTCCTTCACATTTATTACCCTTTTTATACAAACACGCCAGTTTCGAAGACTCTTGACACCACCTTCGGCTAGCATCCGAGCGATTTGATCGAAGAATGTCAACCTAAGTCTCCCGGGTACATCTATACACATTCGCATTGTACATCTGCTTTGTCGATCTTTCATCTGTCATTCTTTCTACTTGTCCGAACAAACGGAGCATGCCCTTTCTCATTTTAACACCAACACTTTCTTTCAATATCACTCTTTCTCGGATATCACTGTTACAAATGCGGTCAGCGAGTATAACACCACAGATTGGTGTTTATTATTGATAATTAACACAAATAAAATAATAATAAAGTTAAGTTCGAATAAGAACAAATAAATACCTTGGATTCTAATATTTTGTTATGGAAGAACTTAGAAAAGCATCAATTTCCCAATTGATTTAAAATATATATGGTTGAAAGTTAATAACAATATTCAATTAATTACGACTTAATTTACGAAAACCTACAGATCCTCAATTTTTTTCAAAACCCTAAACTGACGGCTAAGCCCGGAATAACTTTTAGAATTGAGTTTAAATGATTGATATAATAATTATTATAAAATACTACAAATGTGAAATGTTTTTTTTTATGTTTAATGAAATTCATATTGATAATAAATAGGAAATATGATTTTTTTATATAAAATTAAATGAAGTTAAGATAATAATGAAATGGTACGATAAAAATTTTAATAATAGCTATAAAATGAAATTGCATGATGAAGTTTGCGTAATGAAATTTAATATTTAAATTTAAAATTAATCAAATTTTTCACACCATTTTTGTCGCCTCTGTGATCTAGCGGTTCAGTTGTTGGACTTGACTGCCTGAGGTCCCGGGTTCGAATCCCGGGTCGGACAACAAAAAAAATGTTTTTTTTCCAATTTCCTAATAAAAAAACTTTGCTCGGGATTGGATATGTGCCCGGTTGGCGATAGGCTTGCCACCTATCACATTGTGGGACTTAGTGTCTTCGGCTAGTCGTGGGTGCCTGGTTGTGCCTCTGCCTACCTCTTCGGGGATATGGGCGTGAAGATGCTTTTTTGCACACGATATGTGGTAGAAGAGCATTTTAGGCCTTAACATGTTTTGTAACAACATTTGTAACAATCATATTCTAATGCAAATAAAATATTTTGATTATGATTTTGAATATTATTTCAGTACATTTAAATGAATTTGACTGATTTGATTTTTAGTCTTAGCCCTTTTGCATAAGCCGTTGTCACGATAAGACAACGTCAATATTAAGAATTTATTTTAAACGTTTAAGCTGATATAATAGCATGTAAGTTACATATATATAAAGTTTTTGTTATTGGTAAAAACTAGCCTAGTCAAATTTTATATATGTATTGCATACTCATGTAACTTGAATTTTACAATTTTCCTAAATTTTTACTCAAATGGATTTCATTTTTTTGACGGTAAAAATATAATAAACGGGACTTGGCTATCATTTCACATTTATGTTTTCGATAAAGTATTATATCATTTTCATTTTATATCTCATTATCAAGGGTATCCAGATAGTATTTCAATACCCTGTCTCATATTAATATAAAAAGTAATAACAAAACTGTTTAATTTTAAAAACTGCCTCCCTGATTTAGTAGTTCAGGGCTGGACTTGAAGCGTGTTTTTTCAATTTTCTAATAATACAACGTTGCCTGGGATTGGACATATGCCCAATTGCCAATTGCCACTTATCACATTGTGGTCCTCATTGTTATCGGCTAGTCGTAGGTATCTTCTTGTAAGTCTGCATGTCTCTTCAGGGATACTAGCGTTAAGATACTTATATTTTAAAAACTCTTTAAAAAACTTACGATATAATCCTGAGTAGATTTGTCGTTAGGTTTACCCAAATTATAGTCTTTGACGCAGAGTCTTTCTATAAAAGGTAATGATGACCACCGTCTCAGAGTTTCTGTAATACAATCAACAAGTTCATACTTCCTTACTAAATGTAAGTACATCTCTTGTTAATGTATTGTATTGAGACAACGTGTCGTGCTCTGTATCAGAGCCATCCTGATATACAGTCGTGGTCAACTAATTAGGGTAATGCAAGATAGTGAAGAACAATAACCGGTTATGTACATACAAATATAAAATCCTGTTGATTTCTCAGTAACTATTATTTGCATAATTTGGTCCGATTATTATGCTTTAAATGGCTGTAAATAAAAGAATAAATAAATAGAAAAAAGTATTTAATATCAAAGGTTGAACATGTATTCAATTTTAAGGTAGAATTCTGTAGCTGGACATTTAATTAAGGACAGTAAACTATAATGAAAAATAGAGTAAAACAAAACTAATAATCTGCAGTATTATAATATCTTTAACAGCTCGATTTTATTACATGTAAAATCAGTACCCAGTAGCAAAATCTTTGTTAGTAATTACGGCTTGACACCGATGTGGCATAGACATTATCAGTTTCTGGCATGTTTCGACAGGAATGTATGCCCATGCCTCACAAAAAGCTTCATTAAGTTCATCTAAAGTTGTGGTACGATAAGTGGCTACTTTTTTCTTGATTTCGTGCCAAAGGTGCTCGATTGGGTTAAGGTCCGGGCTATTTGCTGGCCAATCTAGCACCGATACTGACTGACTGGTAAGAAACGACTTGACTGAACGGGCGGTATGTTTCGGGACGTTATAATGCTGAAACGTCCATATAATAGGGAGATGCTCCTCAGCATAGGGAAGCATCGTTTCTTCCAATATTGCCTTGTATTGATGTTGGTCTAAGTTACCCTGAACTTTTCTCACAGGTCCCCTCCACGTCCAGAAAATGAACCCCACATTTTAATGTTTCCACCGCCATGTTTTACCTGCTTTTTTGTGAATCTTGGATTCATTTCCGCTTTTACTGGACGCCGTACGTATTGCCTTCCATCTGAAGAAATCAAATTAACCTTGGTCTCGTCAGAGTGCCATTGGGCGTACGCCCAATGTCCATATTTACGTGCAAACGCCAAACGAGCATTTCTATGTTCTTTCTTCAACAACGGTACTTTGCGAGCCACTCTTCCGAACAACCCTGCTTCTACCAGACGTCGTCGAACGGTCCTCGCTGAGACACAAGCTCAGTTTAATTAAAATTTTTGTTAATTAAAATTGTTTAATTAAAATAGAGCCTAGAAACGGATCTTTCTTAGGTAACCTGGTTATCATTCTATCTTCTTGCGGAGTTGTTTTTCTCGATCTTTTTGTTTTGGGCACATTTAAATCTGTGTTATTGCGTTTGACATGTTGCACTGCATTGTATACCATAGTTTTTGAACAATTTAAATGTTCTGTTATCCTTCGGTATAGCCAACCATGCTCGACAACAAGCTTCATGATAATTTCTCGTAGTGATGGATCGCAACTTTTAGTTTTACTCGTTTTTCTTCAAAATATTTTTCAAAACTTAAAATAAATATCGGGATTGCCGCCAAAACTACCACGAAACTTCCTTTATGAACAGTCACTTTACTCTTTGCACGAAACAATAAGAGAAGAAGTAAAAAAGTATTGAGATTCAAATTTTGAAAATAGAACGCAATATCTCAGTGTCCCTAATTAAATGACCAGTCAGCATTATTTGAACAAATAGCACTACGATAATCTATCAGTTGTACTGTAAAGAGGTTTAATGTTTAAGAAGTTATTGTTTATATAATCGGGCACATAAATGCCTAATTATACTTACATGTAAGAGATATGTAAATTGGTTTAGACTCGTTGGAAAATAAATTCACAATTCGGTTTAACCAAAGAGTGTCCCTAATTAGTTTACCACGACTGTATACCGATCAATTATATCTTAAAATACTGTACATCTAACGCGTATAACCGCCGTATGTGGCGTATATATAGTGTATATATACGTGGCGTGTATATATACTGTGCTAGATTTTGAAGTAATTTATGTCAAAGGTAACTCCAATGGGGAGCATTCTTTGCAGCAGACCTACAAGAAAGCTGTATTCGAAAACTGTAAATATCGCTAAGTACTAGATAGTAGTTTTTTTTTTTTATTTAATTTTAAAGTGTATTAAATACTCCTATAAATGCCTAGTTAGTTGTTTTATGTTAAAAAAAAGGCATTATTTTCTTCCTCTTATTACCTGTGTTACGTGTATGATACAGGGGAAGTAGTAGGAGAACAGACAATACAGTAGTCGACCCTATACAATTATCGGTCATTTGAAGTTTTGTTTTAAAAACAAGCAAAATATTAGACAAATGGTAAATACGTAACGAACTCTTACGGCGTACTTCGTATCACCCGTTTAGTTTGTATGGGCAAAAGTTAAAATGTTGCTTTTCCAAAGGGTCATTTCGGTCGAACATAAATGATACCCTATGTCCATTTCCTGGTTCTAGGCTACCTCCCCATCAATTTTCAGCCAAATCGGCTCAGCCGTCCTTGAGTTATATTCGAAAATAGTGTAACTAATACATAGAAATAAGAATACAATATAAAGAAGTGCAACAGTGTTCTATATCAAATTTAGTCATATGAACACCGTTGCAATCGACATATAACCTAACAACTCTTGGTCTGATTTTAACATATGTTAATATTATGTTCGCCGAAAGAGATAGCGACTCTTTTGTCTACGCTAATTTTGGCGTCGATTTAAAGTAACGTCATGACAGTCCTCATGCTTGCCAAGTACGCCATATATTGTGTTGAATTATATAGTAATGTACTATTACAATTGTCGATATTTTAAATTACGAAGAAAAGAACACTGTCCAAACAAGATATGAATCGATACTATCGCTATTGAAAATATTCATCACAGTCTATCGTAATAAGAATTCTTTCAAGTGCTCACTTTGAAGTAAACAAAGTGGTTTGAATGATATTTGATCACTTTTTTTAATGATAATGAATCGTGAAATGATTAACATGTTTGCATTCCACAATGTAAAAAGTATGCTATTGAAAAGTAAAACATTATTCTTTCTTTATTTTTATTATATTTCCCTATTTATAAGCCATTTGATTAGCACTAAGTAGGTAAATGAGTTGATAGTTGCAATTTCATTCGGTAGGTAAATAATAATTGTTCTTTATTTACCTAAACTTAACTATCAATCGTCACTAATAGATCATGTGTCTATATCGACACTCTACTTTTTCTGGACAGCCTTGTAATGTCAGAATGACAGCCATGTTTTGTACCTAATAGCAAGACTTTTTTCCAGGTATTTGACGTCCATATACTTAGAGGTCAATGAGCTAATACGACTCTCTTTTACACTAATATAATAAATATAAAGTTTCAAAAACCTAGTAGCGCCATCTATAGGAGGTCACTACACTTCTTTTTATCTCTCTCTGTGATTAAATTTAAATATTTAAATAATAACAAGTAAGATCGGCAGCAACGTGCAATTCTTTAGTTCCAGCGATTTGTCAACGTCGAAATCTGACTTGATAGCCACACATAAACTAATGTTAAATGTATGATACTGTAACCATTGACAAAAATGGACCAACACAATAATTGTTATTTTGCTATTAAGCTGCTTCTTATTCATATTTAAATGATTATGCAGGTAGTTAATGCCATTGTTGTAGTTTTGGTATGAAAATTATGCTCCATTGGCTCCTAGCTGATAAAATCTATTAGTAAATAAAATCCTACCACTTTAAGTGACAAATTTCTATACCGTTTCCCCTTCGTGTCAGTAAGTTATGTGAAAAAGGTAATGTGTTAGAATATGTTTAATTTAATCGTTTTTTTTTTAAATTAAAAGCTTAGAAAATTTAATCATGTTTGCGGTTGAGCTGATATTATTTTTAGAAAAAAAAGATGAAATGTCATTTTTAACATCCTTGTTTATATTATGACTTAATTGTGTTCTTAACCTAGTTTGACAAGAAATATGTTATACATTAAAATATACCCCCTTATCCCAAAAAAATTAACCCTTGTTAATCTGAACACAGTCTTAAATGGCATAAAACCGTAAGCAATAACGATTAATGTCATGCATGAGAATAACGTTAGCATAATATTATTAATTTAGAACCAATTTAGAACCAAATTGTTTTAGAACAAGTGTTTTTTTTTTGTAATGAGACAGACAGAGATTATAAAATCAGTAAATAAAATATATCCCTGGACAAGATACACTAATTGAATCTAACCCTAAAGTAAGCTAATTATATGATTGTGTTATGGGTGTTAGTCAACGTTTCTAATACATAGAAATACTTAAATAGATACCAGAATAAATTTAATAAACACTTAAACTTGGAAATGCAGATATCTAAATGTTCATAACTCAAATGCCTTCCCCCGTCGGGAATCGAACCCGAGCCTCGCGGTTGATCGGTTAAGGTGTTAACCACTCGACCAACGAAGCAGTCTAATAATTCCAGTTTTTTTTTAAAATACTTTCAACGTAAAACTCTTTAACAAACTTTTAAAATATAAATAGAATTCACCATACCCGATACAACCATATCCAAATATGTTAGATTCTGTATAGAAATATAATCCAGTTTTCCCTCATTTTTGATCTCATGTTCTAAAATTTCTTGAGCTAAGCGTTGTTGGATATCTGGATGTAGAGCTAGTTCTAGTAAGGTAAAACTCATGGCCGTCGACACAGTGTCGAAGCCAGCAAGGAAGAACACAACTGCCTGAGCTACCAAATCATTATCAGACCACACTGAAAATGATAATTATTAAGTTTATACATACATACGAATTTTGTTAGATTAAGGGTGTGATGACCCTGTCGTTACTTTCTAGTGGCCATCGATGAGATAGATGCTGTACAATAGCTCGCCTGGATTAGTACCAACGCGCGACGCCTCACATATCCCTGCCGTTAGTTATGGCGGCAATGCTCCTCATACACTTAGACTTCTTTCCATTTTAGATAAGGGTAGTGTTTTCACGCCAATCTTCCTGTAGATATAGGCACAAGCATAATCAGGGCACCCAAGACTACCCGGAGACAATAAGTTTATCACCAATCGGGCTTATCACCAATCCCGGGCAATGTTCTTTTTATTAGAAAATTGAAAATACACTTTTTTTTCTGGTCGCCCGATCCGTGGATCGAACCAGGATCTCGAGAAGTCAAATTTATTGATAACTGGATATTCGTGTGCCCTAGTAAAAATAAAGTGCAACTTGCAAATAGGCTTCACCTTGGAAACGTTTCGTAACAGCAAACATTATGTAATTGATAGTACAAATATATTTTACTAGGTATCACAAAGTTAAAACATTTGACTAAGTATACACAAGTGGCACAGTACGACCTTAGAAAGCCAGTGCGTAGTGGTCATACGCACTGTATAGCATATGTAAAAAATACAAAAAAAACGACGGGTTGCACTCCGGGAGTGGCGGCAGAAGTGAAAACTTGAATATTAACGTTCTGTCTTTATTTCATTCTTTAATTCTTTATTGTACACAAAAAGTCAAAAAAACAAGTAAATACGTTAAATCATACAAAAGGCGAGCTTATCTCTAAAAGAGATTTCTTCCAGCAAACCCAAAATAGTAAGAATGCATAAAAGAAATGTAGAACATACAGTGCACAATATAAAAACTTACTGTACAAAAAAAAACAAACTAAATTACTAATTATGATTAATGTGCATTTTGGATATTTTGGAATGGTTAGGGAATAATTTTCGGTATGCAAGTACTATCATTTATGTGGTAGAATACAATATTCATGTATTGCGCTATCGTACACAAACATGACTACACCAACATTCGCGCCAGCGCCCTGCGCTGTCTTATTCGCGCACTTACGAATTTTGGATCAAGTCACAAGTTCTGACGCGAGTTTAGAAGTTTTTACCAATTCCAAAAAAAGTGCACAACGCCCGCGCCGCTAAAGAAGTTTTTATTTCAAAAATGTAACTGCAATGTTTTGCTTTCATACAAAATTAAAAGATATTAAATGTTATCGTTGTTAACAACCCTATTTCTACTACTCGTAATATTATATTATACCATAGATTTAGAATGCATGTGGTAGTGCTAGTGGTAATAGTATTGGTATGGATTCGCTGCGTTCAATTTTTTTTTTCAAAACGGATTTCCGTTACAGAAATTCGAATGTGTGTGGTGGGCCTAAGTAAATAATAATTATAAAAATTAATCATTTCAATTCAAAGAGTAAAATAACACTACACTAACTACCACAAGTGACCACTACACTTAAAGAAACTTTGGATGTGCATTCCCAGTCTGCCGATACACAATTCCACACGACACGGTATGGAATTTATCACACGAGATAAAATTTAAGAATGCGAAAAGTATTTTTTCTCGCAATTCCTAAGGCGTTTTTCACTACGTTCCGAAAGCAATTTGTTTTAGGTTTACCGCGTTTACCGGTTGTACAGTCTACACACATAATCATATCGTATAATAAATAAGAATAAGAACGAACAGACTAACATATCGCTGGCTTGAGGAAAAATTAGTAACAGTCGGTTACGTCCTTTTAAATGTTGTGTCATTTTTAGATCAATCTACATCTCGATTTTTTTTTTCAGAATTAAGTTTGAAGTTTAGGTATAGAAAGAGTAGATACACATTTTTATTCAGTGGACATTAAATGTCAGAAACAAGCTTATAATAAATACGAGTACTATTACCATACAAATCCCTCCTATAATTATAACGGTAAACCTTTATATCACTTTTTCCCAAACAAATTTAGTATATATGCACTCACTTATCGTATCTATTACGAATTTAGGAGACAATTTTTTCGCGTCTTAAATACAGTTTAAGGTTATTACACCTTTTTCTTGAAAACTGTAAATATGAAATTTCTATTGTAATGTCGCATACGTCTTTAATTATCTACATTCAAATAAATTAAAAAAAAGTTTATGGTTATCTTCTGATAATCGTATTATATGTCTTATTTATCCGTCCAAAAGTATTGTATACTTGTAACTAACATAACAATAAAGGACAAAAAAATTATGGACAACTACAGGCTTGGCAATAACAGATTTTCTTTCTTTTGCTTCTCGTGATCATTTTAGATTTCATTCTTTTAAGTTTGCGGCAAGCGACATAAATGTAGAATCTAGAATGGTTGCGTTTTTACTATTTGGCTAAGAAAACGTAAGAATGTGTGTCTTATGCAAAATACCTGCATTAGTATTCTTCTTACTAATAAATGATTCTTCTGTTGAAGCAAAACTGGATTTGTCACTGTAATTATCTTTGTCGTCATTGTATCGTCCTGTAAAGGAAAACGGAGATTATTTGGAAAGATGAATGGACAATATTTCGGTCGCTGATAGTTAAAATTCCAGATATTATTGTTATGAATTACTAAACTGCTATCCGTGGCTTCACTTGCGAGTATGTTTAACGGCCAATATTAATAATCAATCTTAATCCAAAACTTGTTGTCCAAGATTGATATTTTGATCCATTTTTATGTTATCGCTTGCCAATAACATATCTGTGGACAGGATAAATATGACAATTAGGTATGGGATAGGCCGCCGGATACGCAGCTATCTAGATTGCTTGAAATCCATTAGATTAAGATACATTATTAACATTGGCCGTTAGTCATCAAGTTGATGTAAGACAAAGATAGAGAGCCCGTAAAGAAGTTCAACATTAAGTTTAACATAAGTAACATATAATATAATCATACACAATAACATACTCATATATTATCCTACTAAGATATTTTAATAATTATAATTGTACCTGTTTTTTTACACACTTTTTTAGTATATTTTTATTTATTCGTTCTAAGTATAGCTATAGTTAATTGTTTTGTACACGATGCCTTCCATTTTATTTTCACAGCTTAATTTTTTTTGGGTTGGCTGGAATACATTTCTTTAGTTAGAGATAAGCTCGCCTTTTGTGCATTTTTAACTTCTCGTGTATTTTGTCTTTTTTAATTTTTGTGTGCAATAAAGTGTTAAATAAATAAATAAACATTAACTTTGACTACTACAACCAGCTTTTGGATTCTAATCCAAACTCCGTTACAATAGATTAGAGTACTCATCACTGCTGCATTCTACTTTGGAGAATCGGGTACCTCATGAATTTACGTACATAAGATGCTTCATATTCCTGCATCAAGTTAGCTACACATCGATGATCATGATCGATCTCTTGGTGCCTATGCAGACGTGCTATTCATACAATCAGGAAATCAGACAACCTATTTAACTTCCAACTTTATGAACTAAAAATTATTTTTTTTTTAACTTTATGAACTCAAACTGCGGTGGATGATGTTACCTTTTCTAGTGTCCATTAGCAGATTAATCATATCTGGTCTCACAATCTTCTGTTCGTCCCTCTGTTTTATTGTCTTCATTACAAGTTTAAAGAAATACTCCTTAGGTTTTGCTGACAGAAATGTAATTTTGAGCGCCTGAAAACAATAATTTTGTTTTCACAAGTTCCTAAACAGTTATGTTGTCCCAAGCATGAGATAGTAAAGTTCAAACAATTATGTTACTACCTATAGCTGACTCGATATAGCTTGCTTTGCCACTAAAATCTTCTACAAATATATTCTTTTTAGAATATTCAAACCCTACTTTCTTCTTTAGCATCCAGATTATGAAATAAGCTTCCTATATCGATTAGGCGGGTGAGTAAGAAGATTATATTCAAAAAGAAAACGTATTATTCTAACATCTATTTGAAAATTGCATTTAGTGCTTTACTATTGCATGCTTGTTTCATCGGACCTTATTTATTTATATATATTTATTTATTTTGATATTTTTTATGTAAGGTTAGAAATTTGGTTTTGTTTGCTGTTTATTTTATTTATATAATATGCATTGTATCTACAATTATTTATTCATAATTAATATAGTATACTGTTGTAGTATGTAGTTATAAATTACTGAATTATTTTACTTGAGTATACGGTGTTGTTCAAGTATGCCAGTTTGAGGCAATTCCATTCAAATTCAAATTTATTTGCTTAATTCTCACATATTCGATCTCTGTTAGCCTAAAGGTTAGCTAGGAAAGAATGCATTTAGCATTAAGTTCGCCTTTTGTACTCACAATTTTTGTTTGTGGGCAATATTAATTAAAAAAAAGTATTAATGAAATAAAATATTAATTAAAAAAAAAATATTTAAATAAAATACATAAATATTCCCTTCAAAAAAATCCTATTACTGTCCTCCCCCCT
>NJDC01001982.1:8094-21036 GCA_002245475.1 Calephelis virginiensis | reverse complement strand
CCCCCCCCTATTGTGCGAAAAGCATGTGCCATCTACTCCGTTTACAAATATTTAACTTACCCTGCCACATACCGCTGGTTGTCAGTAGATAAGGAAAGTTACATATAAACTAATTTAAGATTTATTAAAAAAAATGTGACGCTAATGAAGTTATAGAGCGACTTACCTTTCCAAGTTTTGGGAATACAGAGTTAAAGAAAAATACCAACATGTGTCGAAAGGTAAATCCAGCTATTTCTGTTCCCATTAAATAAAATTCATTATCTTTGTCTATTTGTGAGTCAACTTTTAAACCATACGCACATGAGGCGATCACATCAGTTGCATAACGTGTAGTTAAGTCTTTGCAGTCGATCTCAATAGTTTTATCTAAAATAATAAAATGTTGTTGTTATTGTTAAGAAAGGCAAATAAGTAATAAGATTTCCTTGCGACTTAGTAAACGTGTCATATAGTTACATAAGATACATATAAAAACCTTAAAATCAGTCCTAGTTGGACCACGCACCGCTTAATATCTTTGCAGTTTACAGACGACGTATATTTTTACAATATTACACATTATGCCAGAAGTATACCACTATAACTATTTAGTAGGTTTACCTTTTTTATTAAACACCACTCGTTATTAAACACCACTGGGCCTTTCTCGTAATACCAACAATCCACAACAAATCGTCCCTCCACCAGTTGACAGGGAATTCTGAGCTATACTGGATCATCTTCATAAATTTTAGACGCCTACTCCTGTGGTTAGCTATGCCTCTTATGATTTGGCCGGTCTAATATAATTTTTGCTTGCAAACTAAAATTAACCTATATTGATAAATTAGTATTCCTAATTAATCAACTCTTTCTGGATTTATCTTTTCACAAAACTTGAAGCATATTTTTCCATGCTTCGCGAAACAACTAACTTCTTAGACCATAATCTGTCACTAGCAGAAGCCACTATTTGAAAACGAATCTTGTTGGGAATAATGACGACAAGTATACGCTGCTTGAAAAATACAACCTAACATTGCTCGGTCCTTTATTCAGCCTTCGGCCCATAATCGTTTATACATCTCATACTCGTACATCAGTTTCTCAGGTTATACACATTCATCTATAACCTTAAAACAAAGGTGTAAAAGGTGTAAAAGGTTACACCATAGGGCATAGATAATGCAACAGTTCTGCGCGTTAAAAGATTAACAACCATGATTTGTGCAGATTTTACCTTTAGATTCACTTATCATCGTCATCAAAGTCTTTATCATCTGTTTTCCAACTTCTTCCATAAATGGGACCATGCATTTTATTTTTGAGCTCGTGAAGGATGGGCTGAGGGTTGCTCGCATATCTTTCCATTCTTGACCTGCAAGCACCAAGGTTCAAAAATAAAATACAGAAAGTAAAGCAAACGCAACACTGAATGGCTATAGATCATTGCCGACAAACACCTGCAATATCAGTATCGTCACAGTTACATTGCAGACCCAATAAGATCGATATGAAAAAGATCTCGTAACATAGATAGTAATCGTTAAAGAGTAAAAAACAGTAAGTTTGAATATATTAAAAAACTAAAAGTTTGCGATTTTTACCTAGTTGAACTAAAAAGCCGAAAATAAAAGTAATCTATAAATAAAAAATGAGTGACTATGAAGAAATAAGTTAAACGTACTAGGTCGTGGGACATTTGTTATAAAGATACTCATATTCTATCTAACCCCAAAGTTATAAGGAAGTTATAAGCTTATGTGATGGGTATTAATTAGTCAATCACACAAATACTTAAATAGATACCAGAATAAATTTAAGAAACACCTAGACCCAGAAATGCAGACATCTAAATGTTCATCACACAAATACCTGCCCCCGTCGGAAATCAAACTCGAGCCTCTTGATTGGCCGACGAAATTAAGTGTGTTTACTGATCCCTCGACCAACGGGACGGTCTAATGACTGTATAACTACTCGTATTACCAATTCGTGTAGCTGTACCTAATAAGTACTAAAATATTTCTAACAATAATTGATATTTAATATTTCTTAATTTTTATAACACTATTTTAACCGTTGTCCGTAAAATCAGATAAAATGTTTAATCTGTTTAAGGTTGAAATGTCTGATGTTTTTTCTGTGGAACCGGAAAGATTTGGGGAGGAGGTTAAATTCCATATTCAGCTTACATTTAGACACTAGCTTCCACTCGCAGCTTTCTTTGTTGTAATTGTAGCCTATGTGTCATTCTAATGTATAAACTACTCGCTGTTGCCTGCGGCTTCGCCCGCGTTTCCTCAGGAACCCGTTGTGAGATCGGGACTAAAAGTAGCCTACATGTTAATCTAAGTCACAATCTACCTGTATTCTAAATTTCAGACAAACCCATTCTGCCATTTTAGCGAGAAAGAGAAATAAATATCCACACAAACATACGCATAAACTTTCGCATTTGTATTATTATTAGGATAAAATTTCATCTAAATCCAGTCTGTAGCTTTTGCGTGATAGAATAACAAACATCCATCAATTCTCATAAACTTTCGCATTTATAACATTAGCAGGATTTGTACATTTCAAAAAACAGCTTTACTTTTAAACTATTACCTTTCAGTGAAAATAAGTTCCTGGCAAAGAGAGGCTCTACTTTCTCATCAGAGAATCCTCTTCGGTCTATGAAGTATTCGAAATCTTTGATAGCAACCTTTTTTATCAAATCCAAGTCGCGGAGTACTATAATTGGTTGTATCAGTTCAAATCTTCCAACGAATCTATAAAAAAAGGTAATTGGCACATGCTGGCGTATTAGTCTGTACGTTTTCCGAGGAAGGCACCCCTTAAGTCACTATTCATCCTGTTAACTTAAGGGGTGCCAACCGGCACTGGGATAAAAAAAACAAAGTTAGAACGTGAATATTTATCTGCAGAAATAGAAAAAGGCAAAGCTGATTGACGTATATGTTTGTGTATTATGTGATATATATTTTTTAACGCACAGGCATTTGATATTTTGCTACCAAGCCATGGAAAAAATAAAAATCTTTATTTTTTTAAATATAGATGACATAATATTGAAATTAGCGTCTGTTTTTAATAGACTCAATGCATTAATTAAACTAGTAATAGCCCATTTATCTAAATTCGACCATAACTAATTTTAATATCTTGTTGATAAGAAAGCCATCTTCATTTCTAAAAACCAACTACTTGGTTTCCAAACTTTTTAGTGCGCCATCTGTGATCTATTAATGTTATCACCAATATATTTTTTTGTGTGTGTCAAATGCATGGTAGTACGTGTAATGTTTTATTTTTTGAATTGATGCACTTTATAAACATTATCATCAAAAAATATTAGCGTTCTGCACTTCTCCTATAAGTAAACTATAATTGTGCTAAATTTCATACTCCTCCGTCAGCGCAATTTTCGTAAAAAGGGGTCCAAATTTTTTGCTTAACGTATTAATATATAGATTTGAAATTTTAAGTTTTGAAAGGATGAACAAATTTCGAAAGGGATTTTTTAAATGAAAGTCGACACATTCAATGGATTTGATGGTACTTAGCTGGTTTGGACGAAGTTCATTGGACATTTTTAATTTTAGAATAAGACATAGTAAAATTGTAGTATGCATGGTTCCCAATTCAAACTGCTATAAACTGTTAAGCGAAACACAGTTTGTCGGGGCGGGTAGTTAAGTACATTTTATGAATGTTATTTAAATAATATTTCTATGTGTATCCAGTTATCAAAACGTTAGCATAATATCTACGTTAGTGCAGAGCCTAGCTGGCCTGATGAAATATGTATCACTTTAATTTGATGACATACCTGTCGGCAAGAGCGTCGACAGCCGATGGCTTAGATGGGGGCAAGCTGATACGCGGATTGAGAAAAAATTACATTGTAGGTTCAATAGGGAGCCTCGTGCCCTCGACTTTTTGAATTGCCTTGTATTTCGCTCTTAATAGAAGCAAACTAGTAGAAAAAGTATTATAATAATCGATCAAGTCAAGTTAAAGACATAAGACTGTTTGCTTTATGATTTTTTTTATAATCTCTAAGGAAGGGCAGCTGCCCCTCTTGCCCCCCCTTGGCGACGCCCTTGCTGTCGGTATACTACATACGTACCTCTTTACTGCAAAAAATTGGTAACTTTGTTTCACCTGACGCTTTGAGACAGGCGGCTAAGCAATTTGTATGCGAAAAAATAAAATGATTTTTTTTTATTTACCTAAATCTTAAATGAATAATTGATTCTCCATACTACATATTATACACATTTACTTATCTTCACGTCAAGTCCCTTACGAGGTAGGCAGAGAGTATCAATCTCACGATTCTGGATGACCTGCCTGAATTCCTCTACATTGATTACTCTTTTCATACAAACAAGATGGTTTCGGAGACTCTTGACACCCCTCTCGGATAACAACCAATCGATTTGATCGAGGTATGTCAACCTAGGTCTCCCCGGTACCTACATCCACCCACATTCGCATTGTATATTTGTTTGTCAATCTTTCATCTGTCCTTTCTACATGTCCAAACCAGCGGAACATTCCCTTTCCCATTTTAACACCAACACTTTCTTTCGATTCTACTCTTTCTAGGATATTACTGTTAATAATCAGAGTTTGACGTAATTAACTACTTTTGTAATCGGATTAATAATAATCAGATTTGATTACAGTAGTTAGTGATCAAAATTACATTATTATCGTTGACTTACATTAAATTTTAGGAGTTTACTTATATGACAAGATGCACGGTAGCTGGTAAGTAAAGTTGCGAAGTGCGGAGGACGGGGTATGTATGTATGTAAGTATGACCGCCGGCCTTTGCCATCCTCGGGTCCAGTTGAAAGACTTTTCTCGTGTGCAACTAGGACCAATACTTTCAGATGAAATGTATAAAAAGAAATTTATATAAATCGATTTTAAACCAAATATCGTAAATCACAAATAGCCTGCAAATTTTTTCGTAAAATAATTGATCCAAATATTGCAATTTATGAGACTGACTAAAAATTAAACATGGTTTATTGTTATTGTAATTTGTTTTATATTTAAATTCTTTTCAGTGTTTTCCTTTATTAATCAAAAATAGTAATCGATATTACGATTACAAATTAATGATCATTAATCACCAAGTAGATTACTGTTTTTATTATTTTTTGTAATCTGTAATCATGACTAAAGATTCTAAACATAATCTGAATTCATCATTTTGCCCAGTTCTGATTATAATGATACTTTTAACAAACCTTTCTTCAGGAAATGCCTTATACAATTTCTCGAAGCTTTTAGTGATATGCTCCTTTCCAAGAACGGTGTGCATCAGGTTACCGAAAGGGGGGATAGCATTCAGATGTTTCACGCCATGTCTGGAGAACTTGGAGTAAACGCGCTGGAAGTATGCCACCAGGGCAGATAGCAACACCACTATTATAGAAACTAGGATAATCATGATCTGTAAAACATTTTAAAGTAAGAAATAGAAGCCTGCGATAAATCATCACAAGTTTTTTAGGTAAAAGAAATACACCTTAGACCAAACAACTGGTAGACTTTTTCTAAAATAATAATAATAATCTTTATTATTTTCTCCCACAAAAAGCGGCTTTAAACATAGTGTAACTTAAATAGACGAAGGTTGTAGATTCATTTTTTTTAACCGTTTAATTTTAATTTTATTATTAACACATAGGATAGTTTTTATTTCACACGCGGGCAAAGCCGCGGGCAGCAGCTAGTATTAAGAATGTAAACATACATTATTTATACTTATATAATTTATATGAAAAAAAAAGTATCTTCACGCCCATATCCCCGAAGAGGTAGGCAGAGGTAGAACCAAGGCACCCACGACTAGCCGAAGACACTAAGTCCCACAATGTGATAGGTGGCAAGCCTATCGCCAACCGGGCACATTTCCAAACCCGACCAACATTTTTTTATTAAAAAATTGGAAAAATCAAATTTTCTTTGTGTTGGCCGACCCGGGATTTGAACCCGGGACCTCGTGCAGTCAAGTCCAAGACCCGGACCGCTAGACCACAGAGGCGACAAATGCGATAATTTATATGATATATTGATTTATGATTTATGTTGATTGTGATAATAGTCTATGAATAGTTATGCCAAACTAATAATTACATTAAGACTAACTTTATTATCTATAATCGGTGAAAATCAGACTTGTATGTCTTACAATGTTTAATTTGCTTGTATATTTCTAGTAAAAACGTTTTCTAGCAAGTTGTAAGTGTACATAAAATGTATACTTGTTACTCTCACAGCTTTTTTAATTTATTGATGTGTTTGAATTGCATTTTTAACATCAGTGCAGAATTATATTCACATAATTTTGTGATTATAATTTCCCGTGTTTTAGAATATATAGCCTTCCTGACAGGAAGCTCGTAAAAGGCAAGCATAGGCTTACCGTCACTAACACCGAGACATCAAACTAGATGACAGAGCTTCGCAACGCCTAAATTGGTACCACCAAATAATAAATTGGTACCACCGCCTTACCTATTCCTGCCGCTATAACGTCAGTGCCTACCGTTAACCGTTGTTCCGGTACGAAGGATAAGCAGGGCCGTCTTAGACTGTGCTGGGGCCCTTGGGCACTCAAAACCTTGGGGCCCTTTTGGAATGTAAAACTTGACAATTTTTTTCACTTTAATTTGCTAGTGTTTTATCTATTCTGCAAAGGAGCCCGGACTAACACTGGGCAGACTCTATTCTTATTTATTAAATAAAATATCTAGTAAGTAGTTAAGATGGTGTTTGAATCACTCAAATTATTCTTAAACGTGTATTGATTCGAAATAATTCGTAAAATATTGACGTTTGGGTAACAAGAAAAGCATAATGCACCCGATCAAAATATTTTGAGGTTAAATGTGAGAGAAATAATTCGATATCTCGGGGCCCTCTCATTGTGGGGGCCCTGGGCACTGGCCCCGTGTGCCCGTATGGTAAAGACGGTATTGAGGATAAGGTTGCTGGTAAACTTGCTTTAGCTCAAGGAATAACATCCCGGCCTCATGTTGTCTTACAATATCATGAGAAACGCTTCTACGCGGCATTTCACCATTCAGAAACTTATTAACTTCAGAAGTTTCGTATTTAAGATAGCTATAGCATCGTGACATTACCAGCTTCCGTATTTTTGGAATTAGGGAATCCACCTGCTTGTTTGGTCCTTAACACTAAAAACAATTTTTTCTCTAATAACTTAATCGTCAAGTACCAAACATGTTGCAAATTTGTCTTTTAAAAACAATACAATTTAAAATACATTTTATAAACAAGCACTTTCGTACAACAGACATTTGCCTGTGGATGAAAAAGAAACCACTTACTCAGTGAATAAATTTATTGTTGTTGTAACGATATCTGTAAAGCGACTGATTATTTTTTATAATAAATGAATAAATAACATGTTGTTATATTTTAAATTACAGATAGCCTTATCTTGAGGATTTGAAAACTATGAATTTGATATAAAAAAACCGTTTATAAATATAATTTGATAAAGTTTTGATTAATTATATGCTGATTAAGTTGGCAACTGACAGTGTATTTCTATGAGAATGGGAACACAGAAATAGTAATTGGGGAAACAAGGGTTCCAAGTGATTTTGTCGCCAAAACGAGTGTGTTTTTTGCAACTTAGTTACAGTACACACTCTGTAAAGCGTTCAAGTATCTGAGATATTATAATAATTTGAAGAACATTTCTTCTATTATTTGTATCTTTACAGACTCTAAAAAATTAAAGCAAGAAGTTGAAATAGTTACATGAAGATGGCAGCTCTGACTGTGACTAGTAAGTCATACGCAATACGATACCTCAAAATGTAATGCAACGTCACGCATCACCTTTGAAAAAGTAACATCACCCGGAAACGTCACTCATTACTCGTCACCACATCACTCAATGTGTCTTACGTTGCGGGTGCCATGTGAAGTACCTATGCAATAAGGTTCATAGAGCGCTTTCTTTGATTATGGTGGTTGGATGAGCTCAGCTAAGCACAACGACGCCAATAACTGGTGTTAATATTCTTGCTTTGAATATTTTTTTTGTTTGTGTAAATGTGCATATAATATATTCGATTCAGTTTCTGGTAGATATCGGTCTGCGAATATATACTAAGAAATTTAAAAAAATTACAGCGTAGCTGCTAACGCACACTTATAATGGATTTGTGTACTTAGTCCAAACATTTCATTTTACTTTTGACAGTTGTAAAATTCATTTAGGTACTGTCTTAACATTGTCTCTTTTATTCGTATTGTGGTTAAGTTATTTTTTACCTGATATATACCTAAGTTACAAAATTGGTTAGACGTTACTTTACTGTGCTAAAGCAAAAAATAACAAATAATTCAAACAAGTATTTAGATAATAAAAGAACATTGAATCTTGCAAACTATTTGATTCGTACCTGACATTGGCAAAATAAGTCGTGTTAAACGATTGAAAGCCATGTTCATAGAAAAAGAAGAAGAAGAACTATTTGACGTAAGGCGCGGACGTGACCTTGAGCATTCAAACGTCCAAAAGAGTACGTTAGCTATTTTTATCAGCCGAAAACTATTTATGTACATACACATATTTATCAATTGCGACTTACAGCCGCGTGCGTCAGCCGCGTCCGATAATATGTTCCCAGCTTATACGAAACCATTTAATAAATTTATAGAGTTTCAGTGTTACAGTTTTGTCTAGCAGCTAGTAGTAGTTAATAAAAATAAAAAGGACGCGAATTTGAGCCCATTGGAAAGTAACTAAATTTTTGAAATTTGAAAATGCTGATCCTAATAGTATTTAGCTAAGGGACGTAGATGCTAAGAAAAATTTGAGGACATTTCATTTCGACAAATTTTAAAGAAAAAAATATTTTCAGTAGTTCTATTTAAATTATGCGCTTTGGCTATATTCGTCAAGCTTCGGAAATCCGATTGTATTTTAATGATATATCTATCAATATAGAGTTTTATTCATATTTAAACATTCATAATTAAACATTTCGCTTAAATTTAGATTAGGTCAGCCAATTTAAAAATAAAAGTATAAAAAGTGTAAAGCTGAAGTGCATAATTTAAATAGTAGTACTGTGATTTGAACCTGCACTTCTGCTATAAAAGAAAGAAAAGTTGTTACAAAAACATTTAAGTTTTCCAACATATTCTACCACATTGTATGTGGAAATCGCCTCTGTGGTCTAGCGGTCCGGGTTTTGGACTTGACTGCATGAGGTCCAGGGTTCGAATCCCGGATCTACCAACAAAAAGAAAATTGGATTTTTTTTAAAAAAAAAAGTGTTGGTCGGGATTGGAAATGTGCCCGGTTGGCTTGCTTGGCTTGCCACCTATCACATTGTGGGACTTAGTGTCTTCGGCTAGTCGTGGGTGCCTTGGTTGTACCTCTGCCTACCTCTTCGGGGATATGGGCGTGAAGATCCTTTTTTTTTATACCACATTGTGTGTGGAAATATTTCAATATTTATAAAAAGTAATTATTGAATTATTTCCCCAAATAGGAACATACCGCAATAGAATGATAATATATGAGATATCGCAAAGTAGCCCTTGTTTTTAACCGATTTCAAAAAACGAGGAGGTTTTCAATTCGGCCGGTATATTTTGTTTATGCATGTACACCGATTTCTTTTTTAGGTTCTTAGGTTTCTGAAGCGATTTACGTAATTCTTTTTTTATTTAAGCGGAATAGTTTCGAATTAGTCCCATAAAAAAACATTTAGAAAGAGCCATTAGTTTATATTTTATACTTCATGGTCTAATTTTTTGCTTTGTTAAAATTAAACGAAATTGACGTAATGGGTGTAACTCTAAAATGAAACTTACTTATAAGTATCTTTGATTTACTATATATACTTACCTACTATCCACTAGCTCATCAAAGAAAAATAAAACTGTTGTAAAATAATATTTACAAATTACTACATAAGTAAAATAAACAAGAATTTCCATAGCGTCACGGGTATTTGCTAACTATTAGCAATCAGCAATCAAAACGCGATCGATCTAACCCTAGCAATAATCACACAATAACCCTACCGGTAACAAAAGAGTGGATCCACAACAATTCGCGTCACGCGTCCCAAGTCCCATCCCTCAGGGAAATTCCCATCAAAATTAAATTTCCCACAAGAATTATTCACTGTGGGAACCCCTTAATTTGATCAAGAGTTAAAAATGTAAAGTACGGGTTGATCCTATCGTTCGTTTTGAAAACCAAGTTTAGTAAAACTAACTTCAGCGTAAGTAAGCTAGTAAAACTAACAAACGTTATCGCTTCAACATACATACATGTCTTAGGGTGTAGGCAAATAGTATCGAGTGCCAAATCTCACGATCCTTGCAAACCTTTCTGGTTTCCTCCACATTCATTACACTGTTCATACAATGACTCTTGACAACATCCTCGGATAGTGTCCGAACGATTTGATCGTAAAATGTCATCTTAGGTCCTACTTAGGTAAAGCGCCAGCCAAATTTTGAAAACCGGTTCCAAGTCGATGCAAAAACAATTTAAAATACAATATGCGTGGTTATAGCGTAAACAAAGCGTAAAACTGGTTCCTACCGACCGCAGCCGCAAATGCAAACTGGTGACGTCATGACTAGTAGTTAATAGGTGCGACATAGCGTGACAACGAGTGGAGCATTTTTGAAGGATTGCCAGAATTATAATCAAATGTCATTGTTCACTTCATGTTTGAATTTAGTGTCTTGTTTTTCACAAATGAAATAAATAAAGAATTAGGTAGAATAATATATATCATTATCGAAGCACTAGTAGTACCGTAGTACTCCATAGATGTATACGCCTGATTTCGTACTGACAACGGCGGATCGGCACGCGTTCCCACTAGGAAACGCCTTATCCTGCTTAACGGTAGGTACGCATTTTTCGGTACAGTGTGGACTGGCAGGGATCGTGACGAGCATGCTTCTGGCCAATGAACCCCTAATAATGTTTTATACTTTACTACTCTTTTTTTTTATTTAAACTTACAGAAGATTATTTTCTAATGTTTAGTTTATGTATATATAAAAGCTTCTTCCTCAGGTATTTAAACTATTATTGTTTTGTTAAAAACGTCATTTTCTGTCTTGTTTTAATATTCTATACCTCTACACTAATATCATAAAGAGAAAATGTTTGATTTTTTGTTTGTTTGAAGCGAATGGGCTTTGAAACTACTGGACCGATTTCAAGAATTCTTTCACCTTTAGAATGCTACATTGTTCCTGACTGACATAAGCTTTGTTTCCTCAAAATCGGTGCAGTAGAAGCTAAATTACGCAGACGAAGCTGCGTGAAACTGCTAGTTGGAGGAAATTTTAATATATGAGCCTCATCAGCCAATAAAAATAGTAGTACTATAGGAAAGAAAAAATACCTGTGACCTTACTAAAAGTGCAATGCACTAGTGCCAAGGGAAACAAACGAAAAAAACATTAGTTATCACAGTTTTGGTAAATTCCTAAAAATGTTTGAACTTTATACACTAGTTCAGGAAATTTTTCTTTGATTATGGTGTTGTCATTTTAGTTATTTTTCAAATATTTAAAATAATAATAATTAATATCCCTTGTCAAATTACACAAATTTAATCTAACCCTAAAGTAAGCAAATTAGCTTGTGTTATGGGTGTTAGTCAACGATACTAATACATAGAAATACTTAAATAGATACCAGAATAAATTTAACAAACACCCAGACCCGGAAATGCAAACATCTAAATATTCATCACACAAATGCCTGCCCCCGTCTGAAATCGAACCCGAGCCTCACAATAAGTCGATGTAGCCACTCGACCAACGATTTATAAAATATTTGAGAACTCACCATAAAGTTGGAAATTCTGTGCTATTGAAATGGCGAGCAAATTAACGCTGATTTGGTCTGTGATACCTCACCCACATGTAGATAGATCACCGAACACTTAAAGGCCACTGACGGACAGACACTGATACTTCAAATTCGTGCAATATTCAACTAGGACAGATCCAAGTCCAAGGCCAGGGTCAAATTGATTTAATAGTAGGCAACCTGAGATAATTTTGGCCAAAATGACGCGAACCACTACTTTGTTAGTTTATAAATATGTATTTTTCTGCCTTTTTAGTCGGAAAGTTAGCGTGCACGCCTAACTCCAATGACCTAATGCGAGGCTCTGGTTCGATTTCCGACGGGGGCAAGCAGTTTTGTAATGAACATTTAGAAATCTGCATTTCCGAGGTAGAGTGTTTATTAGATTTACTCTGATATCTGTTTCAGTATTTACATGTATAACAATTGTTAACTGACACCCATAACACAAGCCTATATAATTTGCTTACTCTGGGGTTAGATGCAATTTGTGTAACTTATCCAGGGATACAGTAATTAGGTTCATAGTAAAATATGCAAAAGACAAATTATAATATTATTGTTTCTTTATAAATAAAAAATATAACGGTTTTAAATAATAATATTTAATCCCCGCAAAAGTGCAAAAAACCGATTGAGATATCGATATGTCATGAATTCGATATTATGTTATCTATAAAAAATAAAACATTGTGGGAGGCTCAAGGTGGTTCCAGATCTGGAAGAGGATGTACGGATCAAGTGTTTTCGCTCCGCAACATTGTAGAGAAGCATCTGGCTGTTGGTCAGAAGGTTTTCTGCGGTTTTGTGGATCTCGAAAAAGCGTTTGATAGGGTTGTACGTAAGAAACTTTGGGACATTTTGCCAGATTATGGGATAGTCGGGTCCCTGCTGCGTGCGGTGTAGTCAATGTATTTAGATTGTAAAGCATGCGTGCGGGTGGATGGCAACATATTGCCTTGGTTTGATGTTAATATTGGCGTCAAGCAGGGTTGTGTGTTGTCAGCACGCTTGTTTATCTTATATTTGGA
>NJDC01001981.1:26243-37194 GCA_002245475.1 Calephelis virginiensis | reverse complement strand
AGGGGATAAACAAGTTGCAGGTCAGGTGGAAGAAGTGTGTTGCGCTAGATGGAGACTATGTCGAAAAATAAAAATAAATTTAGACCCACTTTTCTTTCATTTTCTTGGTGGGGCTTAGAACTTTTGGATCCACCCTCGTATCATCCAATGTAGAATTATTCTTACTACCATTATTATCTTTAAATACAACCAGGGATGTTGGATTTTCAGTGCGAGACCTTGAATTGTGACAATGGTTAAATATTTGAATACAACAAGCACTCCTTTGACCGGTGATATTTTTACGACATTTGTATAAAAGATATATTGTGAATATGATGCTACTAAATAAACTAAAAAACATGTAGTGCATGCCATATGTATTATATGTACCTAAGCGAGTACCAGTTAGCGGCGAAATTTGCCGAAAGACGCTCAATAATTCACGAACAAAGGAGTCGGTTCGGATTTTTTGGTCTAAAACTAAATTTTACGGCTGAAACAAAATTTTCGTTTCGTCACTAACTTTTAGTTATTAATGTATAATTTTTTTTTAGGTTTAGAAGAACGAAGAAGCCCTACTTCCTGGTACCACTGTTGCCTTTGACGTTTGTAGATTTATATTATTTGGACCTCGCCTATGGGAACAAGTTGCATAGAATCAGAAGTAAGTTATATTTTTTATGGACGTAAGCATCGGTCATAATTATAGTTAATTAACCGACTACGAGAAACGAAGCAGGTTTTGTGTTCGACTCCTATATTTTTTATGTCACGGCCCCACTCAGAGACATCAATTATTTTTCAACTAATCAATAAATTGACATTTATGTCAATGCTGGGCATGCCGGGCACATATCCTATCCTGGGCAACTTTTTTATTAGAAAATTGAAAAGAACCAATTTTCTTTTTGTTGCCCGACCCGGGAATCGAACCTGGGACCTCATGCAGTCAAGTCCGACAACTGAACCGCTAGACCACAGAGGCGATGTTTTGTTGAAGGGGTTGGATAATATTTAACGGGATTAAAGTTTTATTTTGTCGAAAATAAGGGCTATACTCGGCCTGATTTTTTTGTGGACTCTGTTTGTTGTTATCTACTCGTAAATTGTTTTCTTGTATTTTTGAGAAACGGATGTTAATATTTTTGCAACATTTACGTTTCTTATACCTATAAATATGTTGGGAATTGAGTATTCAATTACAAATAATGATAAAAGTAAATGACCGTATTGTCATTATTCGTAGTTGCAATTTGTGGCACTGTGTTAGAATTGTACTTACTAAAACCAAAGTAAACTTTTATTCTAAGTAACTAACTATCAAACAAATTAAATATCCCCACTCATAAGTACAGTAAGAGACTTTGCTGTTATTATGTAATAGAATCCCTGTTTCCTCACATTTAGTCATTCATAGCGTTTCCACGGTATCCTATTCAGACCCACGTTGAAACCAAACAAGATAGTCCGAAACAAAATAGATATTCATTTTTGCTGGGATCAGAAAAAAACAAAAACTGAAAATTTTCAGTTTTACTATGCTGTTTTCATGATTTTTCAGGGGGCGTACTATTGTATCGGCTTAGGCCCTACTCATTGAAAGTCACAATTGTGATGGTCGAAATTGTATCGATGTGGGCAATGTTAGTAGCGTTTAATAATTGTGACATAATTTAAATATTTACTTTAGTAAGATGATCAAATAATGAAAATGTTATTTTAAAGTTTTTATAAATTCGTTTATTCAAAATTGGTTTTCCAACATAGCACCGAGTTTAACATGTAATTGAAAAGAAATATCATTATTTTAGTTCAAAAAACTTTGTTGTATTATTCTTAATAAAAACCATTTTAATTAACTTAACAAAAAATAGGAACACACTAATTAATAAAATATAAATAAATTTCTTAAAATTATGTTTTTGAGAGTTTTCGTTTAACAATTATTATGGAACTAAAAAAATAATTTGACCCTTAGTTAACCCTAGGTTTGCAGGGTGACATAAACTTACGTTGAATGTAAGGTGGAGACCCAGGGACTCCAAAATGAAAGTTAGGAAAAAAAAATACTTATGATTATGAAATCAACTTCTTTTTTATTTGACATTATAACATGGTTCATAAACTTTTAATTATAAACATAAGAATTAGGAACTTACGTTAACCTTAGTTTTAAACCTTAATTTTACATTCAGCCTTGAAAATCACATAAAAATTGACATCTTCAGTTTGTACCTCTTTAACTTAAAAAAATAAACAAAAAATCACATTTTTACTTATTAAACTTAGTAAACATAACAGTTCTTCTTGACAAATAGTACATAAACAGATAGAAAAAAAATAACATACAAAAATGTGCAATGGTTCAGTCAGTTGTACGAACAGCACATTGCCTGCAAACTTTTTTTGAGAAGACAAACATATTGGTTTGCCACATGCATTGCAAATATAAGCAGTCTTTTTTTTAATTTTTTTTGGGCAGAGGAAACAATATTTCCTTTGTTCTCGTAGTAATTTATCTTCATTTGTTTCATCTACATCATTTGGAAGATCTTCTTGAATAATCTCTGATATTATAAAACGGGTAGTTCTCTGTAATCGCGAGTTGTACATTCGTATTTTCAAATTAGTTTCATTTAGGGATCTAGCTACGCTTTTCAAAAACTTAAGTCGTGTCAGTTTTACACTTTCTTTTTGAGACTGATATATGACAAAAGCGTTAGTTCCACACATATCGAAAATCCGAAACATCACTGCCAGTGGCCAACGAACCGTCCGGCGGCTGTACGAATACACAGAACATTTTTGATCAACGGCGTCTACGCCACCTTTAGTGCGGTTGTATTCCATGATAATTTCTGGTTTATTAGTAGCAGTATCAATAGAGTTATCATGATGCATGGACGAATATAAAATAACAGCTTTGTTTTTTTTGGGACGTAGCTTACCAATGTTCAGTCTTTGGTAAATCCAAAGAGACTAGAGCCAACCACTTTATCCTTTTGAGATAGAAACGCCAAAGGTATTTCACGCTTATTCTTTTTCAATGTTCCAACAGTAGTCAGACCTCTATTTTTGAGAGCTTCAAGAAGTTCTATCGATGAATACCAATTGTCAGTGGTAATATTCCTATTGGATCCGTATATTGGCTTACATAGTCCGATAACAGCTTGAGTAGGAATTGACGCCTTACGTTCTTCAGAATTCAGTGTATGTCCATCTAAATCTTTGCCAGTGTAAAGATAGATAGATAAAGATATATACATAAAATGTCTTTGAATCCACTAAGCATTGCATTTTCAAGCCATATTTTGCGGGTTTTGATGGCATGTACATTTTGAATTTACACCGACCTCGAAATGCTATTAGCATTTCATCAATAGTCATGTTGGCGCCAGGACTGTAATTCTTTTGAGAATTTTCCACAAACAAATTTAGCATTTCAGTGATTGCGCATGCTGGATCAGTTCGTTTACGTTCCTCTCTATCTGCAAAGTTATCAAATCGCAAAGCAACGAGTATAATCAAAAACCGTCTCATGGCCATAGTTGCTCTAAAAATGTTTTTTCCCGATCCGTCATTAGCATAAAGTGAAAGAATACTTTCACGGTTAGATTTGAATACTGAAGTATATATCAAAATAGAGATAAAGCCCTTCAACTCTATTACGTCAGTATCTCTTATCATGTACTTGTCTGCGTTAGTATTCTTGTTTCGAATATCCTCTAACTTTTTATTAGTCCAATGTAATATTATTTCCATCATGCGATCATCAAAAATCAGACGAAATGTGTCTACAGGGTCCAGAATGTCAGAATTATTATTACGTCTAATACTTGGAAGTCGAAGTATATTATGCGAAGGTGTACGAACATTTCTAGTTAGTGGATTACTGGACCATTTGAATCTGTTTTTACCGTAATAATAATGCGAAATATCACTCACAGCTGTTTCGTGGTCAACCTCGGAAGCCACATCAGAGGTAGCACTTTCATCAGAATCTGTGTTGTGATCCGATGGTATATATTCTGCATCTTCATTGTCGGATAGCACATCGTTTGGGACGTAAGATGAGAAATCCTCTTCTTTTTCTTCATCGTCTGCATCTTCTTCCAAGTTTTCTAGCCAGTCGCTTATAACTGAGGCCGCATTTTCATCTACAGTATTAACAGATCTTTTATTTCGACTAGAAGATGCCATTTCGATAATCTAAAACAATAAATAAAGCTGTAGTATGTGAAAAAACAACATAAGAAAATCACAACATAATACATAAAGTGTATGGTGGAGTCCACTGGACTCCGCTAGTGGCAATTACTCACCTTTGCGTTATGCGCCCGCACACGACCTCTCGTCCCCGCGTCGGCCGCGTCACTGACGGAAGCTACTCAAGCGCACAGCGCTGTATCCGCGTATAGGAAAAAAATATTAACTTAAACAATTTCGCACGGAGCGCCTGGGATGTACACTACAAATTAAGGGTTAAACATAAATAGACGTCGCATTTTGAACATTTTGGTTGGGATCTACTAGTGCAGTCGGGCAACCTACATTTTTGAGTAGCTTTCAGAGTGTCATATATCGGCCAATGAGTAGCCATCATACGTTTTGTCAGGCGTTGGCAGTGCCGCAGGTTTGTACTCGGAGCTTGTAGATATCAGGGCTGATTCCAAGTCATCTCCAGTCCTTTTTTCATTGGTCCACCTAATAAATTATTATTATCCCAATTAAAATTTTTACTTGCCAATATTTTATTTATTTGTTTTACAAAAGTCAAAGTATGAAACAAAGCACTTTTATTCATAAGAAATTCTTTGTTTTTTTTGAGTTTTACAATTAAAAAAACAATAATTCTAAATTTATATTTTTATGTGTATCGGTGTTAAAAATTTCAAAAGCAAAATTTTCTGATTGCACATAATAGTTCAATATTCATTTTTTGGGATAGCACATCCAACCTGTAGAGCGATAATCTCTAAGTTTGATAATTTTGTGAAATTCTTCTATTTCTACAAAATTGGACTTACGAGTTACTCAAGTTTTACAAACGTTTTTAAATTTTGATAGTAACCATCCACTGCAATATGTTAATGTGGCATATCTTTCATTAGCATTGTAACTGTTTATTAGACTCGAAATATTAATTTCGCATATTATTAAATGTTCTTCATTAATTATGTTAGTTTCATCTAATTTTCCCCCATCCATATTTAAAAAAATATTTTAATGATTTTAGTAAAGTTTAACTTTTGTCTTTCTCACAATAGGCACCCACTAAATGTGCAGAAGTTAAATTATTTGTTATTTATGTTTTATAAGCCGAATGAAAGCATGCAGCGCTAGGCATTATGTTTTGAGAGCCTTGGGCTTTTATGGCTCCGAAAAAGTTTCGTGAAGGTCTTGATTTAAGTTTCTTAATAATGTTGAATTTAAACCGGTTTTTATTTTTAATTAATAAATCCCCTCGAAAGTTTTAATCCAACTTAAAAGTGTCAGAACAATAAAAAGATTTCCCTTTTTTAATTGTCTTAAGTATTGGAGTACTTTTTCGAAAAGTTGATGATGAAGTGACCTGCTCTTGTAATTTTTTTTTCCATTCTGTATTTTAGTAGAACTACTATTAACGGAGTCAAACAGTTCGTCAACATATATTTACAAATTGGCGGTTGCTTTACTATCTCCGGGAAGTTTCCCTTCTGAAAATACGGAAATAGTTTTGTTAAAATATATCTGTACCAAATACGAGGGTGGATCCAAAAGTTCTAAGCCCGACCAAGAAAATGAAAGAAAAGTGGGTCTAAATTTATTTTTATTTTTCGACATAGTCTCCATCTAGCTCAACACACTTCTTCCACCTGACCTGCAACTTGTTTATCCCCTCGAAAAAAAAAAGATTCCGGAAGATCGGCGAAATAGTCGTTTACTGCGACTATCACCTCATCTTTGGTCGAAAATTTCGAGCCACCCAAGTGTTTTTTTAAATATGGAAATAAATGATAATCCGAGGTGGCTAAATCCGGCGAATAAGGTGATTGCGGCAGCAATTCGTAGCCACAATCATGGATTACAGACATTGTTTCAACCGAAGTGTGAACACGTGCATTGTCTTGATGAAACAAAACTTTCTTACGCAACATTCCCGGCCTTTTTTCTTTTATTTCTTCCCGGAGTCTTCGTAAAAGGTTACAATAATAACTAGAATTTATAGTTTGACCTTTCGGTAAATAATCTACAAAAATTATGCCCTCGCATCCCGAAAAACAGAAGCCATGACTTTGTTAGTCGACAAAATGACCTTAGCCTTTTTCGGTGTAGGAGAGTCTGATCTTTTCTACTGTTTTGATTGTTGCTTTGATTTAGGAGTATGATGGTGAACCCAGTTTTCATCCATGGTAACAAATCTAGACAAAAAGTCCTCGGGATCAGTCTCAAAAAGTTCCAAACAGTCTCGCGAAATTGTGTATCGAACTCGTTTTTGTTCAGCTGAAAGCAACCTCGGGACCCAGCGAGCAAAAACCTTATGGAACCCTAACTCTTCCGTTATTATGTGTTGCACCCGGCCAAAACTAATGTTTGTTATATCAGCTATCTTACCAATGGTCAAACGTCGGTCACCCAGTACGAGATCACAAATTTTATCGATGTTTTCTTTCGTGGTAGAGGATGTAGGCCTTCCACTCCTAGGATCATCTTTAATGCTCTCACGACCGCGCTTAAACTCAGCTACCCACTTCTTGACACTGGAATACGATGGAGCAGACTCCCAAAGAGCTCACCATATCTTGATGGATGTCTTTTGGTGATAGGCCTGTTTTTATTGAGGTATTTAATGACTGTACGGTGTTCAATTTTCTCCATTATTGAAAATTGCGTCAGATTGTTTCAAACAAATAATCACAGAAAATTTATATTGTGCAGTATCGGAATGAAACTGCGCACAATAAATCAATATGACATATACTAACAAATGACGGTAGATTTTAAAAAGATGTCATAGCTCCATGTAGGCTAGGCCACGAACTTTTGGATGCACCCTCGTAAATATCTTATGACCCAGCTAGGAGACAAGCGTGGACATCTTTAATACTAAGCTAGCGACCGTGTCTAGGTGGAGCAGAGCTATAACAATTCTTTTTAACGTGGTGGTTGATTTTTAACGTCTTCTGATTTCTACCGTCACCACATCAGTGCTTACTATGATCGTTTACGTTTAGTAGGTAGGATAGCTGATAGACTTATGCGAGAGACTGAGATTAAGAAATATGTCACACCTACGACACGCATACGAATAAATCTTTTATCTCAGACAAGTAAGCTGACGCGTCTATACATAGCTCTAAAAATTGTCTCCAGACTAAAAGACAGTGGTTCCCGATTACGAAAATTTAGCAAAAGAGATTGATCGTTCAAGTCCAGCTTCATGTTGGCTTTGCATCTTTACTGATTGTGGTGTCTTAAAGCAGTGTCTATTAATTATCATTAAATTTATTGTGTCCCTATTGATACTAATAATTGTATATAATACAATAAAATTATAATAGACCCTTTTTTTACTTGGTTTTTTTGTAATACATGCATTTTCTCATTTTCGAACACACTTTACTTTTTCAAAAGATAATGACAAGTTTAATGTTAACTAACTTGCCATAAAGCCTAGTGTCACTCCAAAACTGCGACTAAAAACCTTTGTGCCATATTTTACTCTCATTTTAGGAATTAGATGTGGTATTATGAGTACGTGGTATGCAGTTAATTTATTAATTAACTGCACTCCTTTGTATCCTTTGTAGCTCTGGTATATAAGTCAATTATGTGCTGTGCCATTTAGCAGTGCATAATTTGTTATCTTTTTTATAAATTAAGTTTTTTGGTAATAAATTATTTCGTATACCCTTTATAAGATGTGGGGACCAAACAATGAGACTATTTTTTTGTTGTTTATTTCGATATAATATCCTTTCCAGGCTCTTCCTTTCTCAAGTATTCTTGTTTAGTTTTGTCTAATAAAGCATTAATGGCCGCTATGTTAATCGCCCCTTGATCGCAAACTATTCTAATCCTGTGACTTCCACTTTTAAAATAATTTCTTTAATTATTTTAATTAATTTATCCTTTTATATTTGATGAAAAAATGGCTATAGGCTGCTAATTTTTTTCTATCATAACATCGTGCCATAAAAACTAGTACATGTGTACAAAATTGCTTTGACTTAGTAAGCCAATGACTTTATCAGTGCGTTTACAATGAGATAAATTAGGCATTATTGCCATTTGTCGAAAATTATACTACAAAATTTGTGATGCTGTGGAATTTTTTTAATTTTTTTTTATTTCTGCAAATAATTCATCATTACTGCTGTCGTTTATTTTTACTTTTTGTGATATTGTAAATAACGTTTTTTTTAAGAAAAACAAAAAACTTACCTAAAAATCTGTTAAGGACTAGACTACAGTGACAGAGCTAACATTTTTTTTAATGTATAACGAAATCCTTTAGCCTCTTTGCCAGCTTGGTTTACTTGCGTAGCTAAAAATGTCTTAGCTGCACAAGACATCTTGGCACTAATAAACTCGCATTTTCTTTGCGGATGCAAACAAAAAAATCGCCTCAAAATTAGTTCACCCGGTGGTTCAAAAAAAAGCTTATAACACCCCACTTTTTCCGTCAGGGATTAATAATTAATGTTATTTTATATTATATTAACTAGGATTTCATAAAATTATTATTATCAAAAAAATATTTGAAAGGGGATGACGTGATACAGTTGTTATGGGCTCAGAACTAGTATTTGCAATAACAGATAAGGTCATGTTTTCACCATTGTTGTTGTTGTGTACAAATGAATCTGATGTTGTATTTTTTGGGGGATTTAAGTGTTTACATTTATTTGAAAATCTGCTCGTGTATGGTTATTTTCTGTATTGCTCTGTAATCTAGTATTTTCAACATATTTTATTAAAAAAAAACATACCTTATTTCAAAGAAAAAATATTATTATTTTAGTTAGACAAGAATGCCCACAGAGGTTGTACGTATTTTCCGAGTTATTAGCGATTTTCCGAAAAATCATTACACGGGACTATTTGAGGCATCAGAGGACTGTTTCAAATGTAACATTGGGTTGGTCATTGAGACGTCGTTGATATTAATCAAACAATTATATTTTTTATGATAGTATCAAGTATTTTACTGATTTTTAGTATCAAGAATCAACAAATAATTTTATTAAAAAAAATAACAGAAAAAGTAACTTTCTTTAAACAGTCATATCAAAAATTAACCTTAAGTGCTAGAAACATTTTGTACTCACTCACTTAAACCAACATAAAGTTTACTTGAGTAGAAAATTTATAAAATCTTCTCTTTCTTTTTAAAATCAAGTTAGAATTATCCAACTTTTTGACAACTTGATCAAATGACACGTCTGCAATGTCATAATCTTCAATTCTAAAGGTCTGCACTTTTGGTCACAAATTTTGAGGAAAGTGACATGTAAGTTATTTTCGTTCTCATCAATAACATTAATTACAGCAGCATAACGATATTTTTCGATTTCACAAGAATGTAATCTCCAGTATTTTAACATGTATTCCGAATGCCATTCGTTCCTGCTCTATCATGGTCATTCAATATTTGATGGTACTTGTTAAGCGTAAATGTCAATTCAGAATAATCAGATTCAAGATATTCCTATTAGGACTCTGTACACGGTTCTTCTGCTGTCCATCTTGGTTTAAGAGCAAAGTTGATACTGCCAATCTTATAATGCTCACAATATCCGCTGTTGCAAAAGCAGCTGAGACTTATCATTGTAAATATTTTACATTTATTCGGTAGGCTGAGGTTCTGGAATTAACTTCTGCGAAAAATTTTGTTTTGTAGGCTATTATTCGGCTATTACTGTCATCTTCGAAGAAATTTTGAAATTGTTTTTGTATAACTATCAGGTAGTTTAACTACACTACGCTTTAACTATTAAGATTAGATGTTTTGCCGGGTCTAGACAACAACTTTATTTCTTTAGGTGTTCAGTACATGTTGCATTGAACAATACTGCCACTAATATTTTTTGAACATTTGTCTTTTTGCTACATTTCAATGTGGTAAACTTACTTTTGCTCTATTTTCCTCACGGGATAACTTTTTAGTAGCCATATCGATGCCTAACAGCCAAAAAGGGATAACCGCCATTTTACAAATTGTTCAGGAGAGTGTTTTAAAGTTGAAAAAAAATGAAAAAAAACATAAAAAATAGAATACTGCACTCTGATGGCAAGAAATTATAATATATTATAGTATTAAGCACATTATCTATTGAATGGCATTCTCAGTTTTAAGAATTTGGCCTGTAACCAGTATTTACTGTCACTTATACTAAAACAGACTTTATTTCAGAAGCAGGCAAAATGTCGTAAAAGACAGTAAAATCATTGATTGACAAGAGCCAAAATGACATAACTACGCATAATGTGATTATAAAATCAAATATAACGTACACATTAACTTAGAACTACTACAATCAAAAAGTTTTACACAATCATGTGTTTCGAGATGAATGTTTATCTATCTACGGATAATAAAATCTTACAAAAAACAAAAATAGTATTGACTGAATTAGGTACAACATTAACAAATAACAAGATAAATACCTACATATTCTAATTAATCAAATACCAATACCAAAAAAAAAAATGCTATTCATATTTTTTACTAAATAAAAATTTTAGTAATGTAGGTAACCTACGGTTTTATCGTACTCGAGATCAAATCAACTTACAACTAGAACTTTACTGTTACAATAAACTAGAAACAAACAACACTGACTCAATTAGTACAGTGCTAGTATAAACAAGACACTTAATATCACAATCGTTAGTCTTTTCGAAGTTGTATATATCTCTATTCTTATTTATTATTATGAAAAAACATTATAAAATGGCAAAATATTGTAGCAAACATTTAACTTAT
>NJDC01001981.1:0-26180 GCA_002245475.1 Calephelis virginiensis | reverse complement strand
GGAAAGTTAAGCCTAAAGTATTAAGCAAATTGAAATTAATTCGATCCCTTAATTTTAGTTAAATTTAAGATATTTCCAAGAAAACTAGTAGTCAGCCACTGATGGCTGAGTACTGGGCCTGCAATAAAAATTCGCAACCCAGTAGTCGGCCACCTAAATTACTACATATTAAACAAATAAAATGCAGGTAATAGTTGATTTTGTAGCAAAATAAACACTTTAATGTAATACAATATAGTCATCCATCGCAAATAACAATATATAAACACAAAAACTTACCGAAAACTCGGACGGTTTCCTGAAGAAAAAAAAACAGCAACAGTGGCGCGTCTCGTCATGCCTGTGACTACAGTGCAACTAAATGGGCATAGCTCGTCATCTCGATGAAATATTGGTTTGTATGTGTGCGTATTAGCCAATCAAGAGGCAAGGATTATTTCAAACGATATTTTAGTGGTGTACACAAATTACAACGCTATTTGTGAAGAAATAATGTGCGTAAAGGCTGATTACTGGTGCACGGCTGACTATCGGGTATTTTACCCTATATGGAGTTTAGATTTATAACATGCCGGTAGAGAAGTTATTTTGATTTTTGGTTGAACTTCGACGCAAAAAGATTCAGCATTGTCATTCATTGCTTTTACAGAGACGTAAAACTGATTGGGATGGAATACCAAGCCGTTTATCTTCGTCAGATAGACCTTCTCCGTCCGACCCTCTGCCACAGTATATGTACGCAGTATAAGTATAAAATGTGTGGGCATCTACTAGTAGAAGAAGTTTTAAGCCATACTTGTTCGACTTGCTTGGCTAAAGCTGCAGCGGCCTCGGAATCCCACAAGCATTTCATCAATACAAACATATTCACCTAAAGTAAAATTACGTTTGCAGTTACAGATAAATGCGTTGAATATTTCTGAAATTGCAGCAAGTTTGTCTTCTCGCAGTCTTTCGGCTCTTGTTTCAGCATTATCAAAACGCAAACAGTTGATCAAAATCAAAAATCTATTTTTCGACATGACGCATCGGAAGATTTCGGTTGCAAATATAAAGTCTGCATTTTCGTGGTTCGACCGAAATACTGCTGAATAAAATAATAACCCTATGAAAGCTTTTGTTTCGACGGCATTTGTAGGTCCCAACTCAGATCTGCCTGCATCTTTAAACTTAGCTCTGTATTTTTCTAGTTTTCTATTGGTATGTAAAACTATAGTTTCGATCATTGCCTCAGTTATTAGTGATCCCCATATTTCTTGTACTGATGTAAATTGACGCGGCCTCACTTGAAGTGGTACATGAATAATGTTGTGAGATCGAACTCGACGGGTCTGTGATGGTTCTATTGATAACCATTTGAATCTGTTTTTCCCATAGTAATACCTTAGTTGTTATTCTGTACTAACCTCACGTAACTCGTGATCATTATTTTTTACTTGTTCATCTTCATGTTCTTCTCCTATTTGTTCGCAATAAACCTCTTCTTCCCTTTCGTTTTGTCTGCCATTGCTACAGTTTTCAATATCTTCGTAAGTTGATCTGTAAAAAAAACACTACCGTAAATCAATTTTATAAACAATTAATTACAACTACCTACAGTTTTATAACAATGAAACAGACATTGTCAAGGAAAAAAAAATAATGAAAGAGACATTGTCATGGAAATAAAAAAAAATTATAAAAAATACTAAAATCCACCAAAAATAAACTCACCTGGGTAAGGCTTCCTGGGTAATATTTTCATTCTGGTTATCATCGTCATTATCTGATTGTTCAGATTCTGTGTTATGATTGCTCTCCAAAACATAATCTGGATCAGCTATATCATCATCAAACTCACTGCAATTATCATCACTCTCCGTTGCGAGATTATCAAAGATCTCCTGTTCTTGTAAAGGTCTGCTCCGTTTTTGGGAAGTGGATGGCCGACTAAGTAATGAATCTTCATCAGCAATACGTTTTTTTCGTTTGGAATGCGTCAAATCCATGATTGTAGTTATTCTGAAAAATTTACGATACGTAAAACCGATGTTACATCTGGGAGACACTATGAGATAATCCACCTAAACACCGAGGTGACGACTGTGAGACGTAGCAAGTTTAGTACATAAACAACGTACTTACGTCTGTGAGACGTCAGCGACTCCTATCTGGACACGTGCGCACCCGCCGATCCCGCGGCGTCGACTAAAGAATGTTCGAGGTGAAAGGTGAAGGTAGCGGGGAGGGCAGGAACGCGTGAACGGTTTTGCGAAAGTTATTGTCTAAATAAAAATAACTACGTCTGTGAGACGTATAAGTCGTCAGTAAAAGGTTAAATCGGTTATAACTTTCTATTTTTTCTAAGTCGTGTAGCATTTTTTCTTCTTCTATTTCAGGATTATCCTTATTTTGCTCAAATTTCAGACATTGCATTCATTTATCCTTTTTTGGAACATGGAAATTGGAAACCAATATTGAATCTCTCATTGAATATAGATCGAAACACTCTTTCGCTTACAATGTCAATTCCTTGCTCTGTATAAGTTTTCTTATAAATTTTGTATAAATATGCCAAGTTTTTATTGAACTGGGTAGATACACTCGGCTGGAATCCTTTCGGCAATAGTGAGAGGGTACAGCTGGTAACTTCTTGATGAAATTCACAACAGATGCAATTGTTGATTCCTTAGTTTTATTGAAAGGCTCACACCTCCCACGATTGTCTTGTTTAGAGAGTCCCATTTCAGCATTCTGTACGGAGAATTGTATAAATTTAAGACCGACATCTAAAGTGGCCGTTAAAAATTTAAGACACACTGGACGCTTTCCTTCACCTTCAGTTATTGAGTATTTGTAAGACACAGACCTTTTATCAGAATCTTAGATCTCTTTCGTGTTACAGCCATTTTCTGCGTCATAGATACAAGCCAGTCTTTACGGCGCTGCATAGATGAACTCCAGAAATATGTGTGTATGCTTTTACGTTTTTATTCTGTTACAGAACCATAGTCATTTCCACATTGTTTTCCTATGCATGGGTTTGGTTCTAACGCCATTAGCTGGTACTTCTGTCCCATCGTGTTTCGTAAATGCTTGTCCAGATTGCTTTAGATTTTGTCTCTCTTTCTTTTTATTCTTGCGTTGTTTCTTTATTGCATTCTCTCCTACTACACTGAGATCTGATTGATTGTTTATTAATTTATCGTTCAAAGTAACTTCCTCGTGAGTATTTGTCTCATTGACCGTCTTTCTTTGTTTTTTCTTTTTATTAAAGTTTTTGTTAGCGCCCGCTGAATCTGATGAATCTGATGTAGGTACATAAATATCTGAATCCACGTCTCCTCCAAAACTAGTGATGAAGTCTTCTTCGTCTGACAAATAGTAATCAAAATATTGTTTATTTTGTTTTGCCTTCCGTTTATTTGTAGGTTTCGTTATGTTACTATTGTTTACTTCTGGCTCCAGTGCTGTGCTGGTCCCAGGTAAAGGCTCCGCGATGATAGAAAATGCTGGTGTTGGAGTTGGGGATGAAATTTCATTTTCAATGGCACTACCTACTGACAAATATTGGTCTTCCATTTGACTGTCCAAAGCTTCATTTTCAGTAGTTAATTGATGAGGCTGGTTTAGTATAGATAAATTATAAATGTTTTCATCAAGTTCGCGATCAACTACATTTGTCAATACAGTCAAAACTCGAATAGATGAGATTGGTGATTCTGTTTCCTCGTTGGCCTTTTCTAAAAATCTTTCCCCACAAACATCCTTTTCTTCACTCATCACAGCCTCTACGTATATCATGTTCTGCTTTGTTTGTCTGATCAGCAACAGAACAAGATGGATGTTTATCTGCGCAGTCGTTGTTTCCCTACAAACAAAACAATCTTATTGAAAACCCATGTACATGCTGGCACTCGGGATCGAACCAGTAACGTCTCGATCACTAACCCGAATCTTATCTACTCGGTCACTGGGCCCATGATTAACAGATTAATAAACTAAGTAGTTTAATTGTTGTTAAAACAATATTATTATAATAACTAAATAGGTACCGGAGACATTTCACACACGGTAAACTGACACCAAACTAGGCAGACCCTGTGCTGTGGATGTCAGCTTACAGATAAACTATACATACCTAACTATAATTATAATATTTTACTGTACATACACCGAGACTCGATAAGAACCAACAAACATGTTCATAGAGCATAGATGTTTATAGATCAGTCAGTCAGTCACCATGTCGATCCACATACCTAGAGTTTGAATACCTAATAATACATTTATTATAAAAAAAATCTTACCTCATCTGATTCTGCTAAGTCAAATTCCAATTTCCTTCGAGCGCGAAACAATATTTCGGAGTTTTCCAACGCCTTTCCGAGAATATCTATAGTCCGATTGCGAGCAGCCATTCTAACTTAAAATATAAAGACAAAATAGCCATATTTAGTTACATTGTTGTTAATAAAACAAACACTAATTATATACAAAACAAAAAATAATAAAAAAACAGTAACAATGTGACTTACCTAAACAGACAACAATCTCGTAAAAAATCTCGCCGAATGGCACAGGCGGATGCTTGGCACTTGCTCCGTTCTCGCCAGCCAACTGAAGCCAAGAGAGCAGAGTGGGTAACCGACAGATGCAATGAACATCAACTGGTGTAAGTCTTACTTTTAGTTCGACCGTTTTATCTAAGCGCCAGAAACATTTATATTTCGGGAGGAAACTCTTATTAATAGTGTTTAAGGTCATTATGTCCTCCTTTTTGCTTCCTATTTTTTTTACCGCGAAAATAATACTAAACGCCAAATAGTATTTTTAAATTGTGGCCTAAATACATTAAACGACAATCTATTTTTATAAAGAAAAAGGCATAAAGGCGTAAAGTAAGTAGTAAGCGGAAATCAGCAAATAATCAATTTAAGGCAAACTAACATAAAAAATAGGAATATTTACTCCCAGCTAAAAAAGGTTAACGCGCAAACAAAAATAGTTTACAGAATGTCAAAAAAGCCTTAGTGACAAATCAATTATTTTTTTAATCGACTAACCACAAAAAACAAAAAATATACCCAAATTGGTGTCGTTTACGTAAAAAAATGGGCTCAAGTCTCTAAATCTACTACCCTCTAAGCGACAAAAGTTTCTCTTAGAGACACGAGACCTAGACCAATCGACCCAGAAAAAGAAGCCGATTCCAACCATATATATAAGTCAATTTCGCAAAAAATGGCGCTTAGGCCTGCTTTTTTGGCCTTTGGCTGTTAGGCATCGATATCATGTAAGTTCGATCGCCCAGTGTAAAATTACATCTTATTAAGATTAAATTTTATAAGGATGTTTGGATGGATATTTATTATGCTTTCACACAAAAGCCTCTGCTAGTAAACTAAATATGTTCAAAGTAGCCAGTAAGTTTATAAAAGAAATTTATAAAGTATAATATTGCAAATTTTGACGATTCTTACATTATTAAAACAACTAACGAATTAGTTTAAACAGTAACCAATATGCAACATACACAGTCTCTGTTGTGTATAACAGTCCCCTGTTGAATTTTGCAGACAGAGTACTGTGGTCAGCGGACTGTGTATTATGGTTATATTTCACAATATTTACAAAGCTGTTAAAAATGTTTTTAAGAACCTACCGATCAATTAATATATAAAGAATGAAACCATAAGTTATATATAGACGTAATTTAAGTAACTAATATAAATGTTATTACTTTTTGAGATATTAAAAAGTAAATAAGAGTAGGTTCCTGACGCGCGAAAATTTATAGGTCCAATGATTTGGTCCGTGATCGGCAATGAAGCCGTGTAAGAGAAAGAAAGGAGAGAGTTTTAAAGTTTAACTGAAAAGTTTCCGAGAATTTGAAGAAGTTAGGATATTCCAAGGAAACGTTAAAAGTATATTCTAATCGTGTTCGTGATTATAATGTTCACAATTCTAAAATTTCAGTGGAAGCAGAACACATAATGACGCATGAGTCAGACGTTCTCGAGCTGCCTTGTGGTCTGCCAACTCCATCTTCAATAGACCAAGGTCGCCTGGACGATGAGGAGAAGAAGAAGATTCATCCACCGCTGCCTTAAGTCTTTTGCGGACAGGTCTAAGGTCATCTATAAATAGGGTTGCCACATATGGTAATATTTTAATAGTACTGTCAACATCAAATTATTGTTTGCAATTTGGTCGTGTGTTTGTGATTTACGATTTACATGTTACCTGTTATTGTACGATACGTTAGTTACGATAAATATGATAAGATATATAAGACTTAAACGCATCACGATCTGTCCTCGTTGTATAATGGTGCTAATTTTGTTGTTAATTCACTAAACTAATTTTAATTTATAGCTATCTTCTTTCAACGAAAGTAATGGAAAGAGACAAATCACTTTTAGTGCTGTCAGATTAGACCGTACACGATATGTCTACGAACGTTCAAACGATCTCTAGAAAAAGGTTATTTAAAAGCATCACAATTTGACATGTCCGAATTAATCTGAAAAGTCTAAAATGTTTCATCTCTCTTATTTTTGTTTCATTTGAAAAAGATAGCATGCATATAAAATAAGATTAGTTTGTGAACAGCAGAATCGTTACCATAGCATGGTTTCGCTATGAATTTCATATTGTGCTAAATGTTATATCGAGCAGTATGTAAATTTATAACATTATCGAGGTCGACAAGAGGTCCTTATCAAAATTTACAATAAAGTACAATTTATTCAATAAAACCTACACATTGTGGGACTTAGTGTCTTCGGCTAGTCGTGGGTGCCTTGGTTGTACCTCTGCCTACCTCTTCGGGGATATGGGCGTGAAGATCCTTTTTTTTTTATTTAATAAAATTGTTGGTTTTGAGTCGTTTATGCCAATGTATCATTAACACAACTTATGATTTCGTCATGTCTTTCTAATTAACTCTTTTGTTTTTGATTTCTTTAGTTGTTATTGTTCTAATTATTAAAATTTTAAGCAAAAAAAATATACGTACTTACAAATTATACTTTTTTACGTAAGTATATTTTGCAGTTTTTTGCAAAATTGCCTCTTTGAGGAAAGGTAGCAACCCTATAATATATATAGATTATGTTATAGGCATGAGAGAGAGCCTATGTGTTAGTGTTTTTAACTGTTTTTCTATGAGGTACGTTTATCTATGGTGCCCACTCATTATGAGATATCATTGTTAGGTAGTTTATCTTCAATAATTCAAAATTGAATGATTTTGCAATTTGCGCTAAAAGTTTAATACATTTGGTAAAAATAAGTTACAATTTTTTTTTGTACTTACATATTACTCAGCCTAAACGCACTCATAATCATGTTTTGGCCATTTGTAATATCCGCGAATAAAATTGTATCGAAATTGATCAATCCACTGGGCCATTTAATATATGTACAAGAAATTCATTTGCTTAAAACCTAACGAAACTTTTTCTACTAAATCTTTTTATTTTATCTGGGTTCAGTTTTTACTTTAAATATGTAAACTTTGTAGTAGTAAGTACTTATTTACTTATTTTTATTTATAAGGATATTAGTTCTGGAAATGATCGTGTGGCGCTTTTGTATAATATTTTTTAACTTATCGCATTAACATTAAATTCGTCAAATTTTATTCTTCAAACGAGACCCTAATCAACGCCAGTTACATTTTCGTATTATGTAAAATTAGTGAAACCGCGCCTTAACAATTTTCTCAACAGCTGTGGTCTTTTCTCTACACTCCGTGGATAGACGAGACAGTTAGTTCTTGGTTTCATTAAGTGCACATGATAGTACTGAAATGTGCCTTGCTGCATTTAAGAAAAGAAAATAGTAAGCTTTAAAGCTTAGTCTTTAAGCTTTAGTCTTTTAAATCAGTAACATTGATATTTGTTATATTTGGCTGATTGTAGCGTTTATACTTTACATTGTTTACAATTCCTTTATATTTGTCTGCCTCTGTGGTCTAGCGGTCCGGGTGTTGGACTTGACTGCATGAGTTCCCGGGTTCGAATCCCGGGTCGGCCAACAAAAAGACAATTGGATGTTTCCAATTTTCTAATAAAAAAAATGTTAGTCGGGATTGGAGATGTGCCCGGTTGGCGATAGGCTTGCCACCTATCACATTGTGGGACTTAGTGTCTTCGGCTAGTCGTGGGTGCCTTGGTTGTACCTCTGCCTACTACTTCGGGGATATGGGCGTGAAGATACTTTTTTTTCCCTTTATATTTTATTTGGTAATTAAGAATAATTTATTGATAGATTTTATATACTTTTTTTTTCATCACAATATGTGAAGTCCTATTATATACATACTTTTTATTACCATACAGCTCTAATATACTTCATCGGTGTACAATCACAAAAAATATGGTCATATTATTTCTAGATGGAAAACATTGGCAGTTGTCTATAACCAAAGGCTGAAGTGTTAAATTCAAACTCTAACTGTCTGGATCTTATATAACGACTAGACAGTTAGACTTGGAGTTGATCTTATGTCCTATAAGATACATAGTTCTCAGGACCTAATAAATGAGTTCATTTTTACAGATAAATTTTGTTTTTTTTTTTTAATTTATAGAGTTTTAGCCCAAGCACACGGCAAGTGCAGAAATAAATATAGCTTGAGAGAAACGAAAGTTATGGTCATTATAAATGTGAATTTTATCTTTATCTGTAATATAAAACTCATGTAATAGGTATTCCGAACTGTGTATCTATCCATAGGGTGGGTAGTTACACCGATAAAGAAAGGAATTAAAAATTTCGCCACAGAACTTGAATCCTCATTAGGTCAAATGGTTAAACCATTCATCGGCTGGAGACAAAAAGTTACAGGTTCAAATCCTGTCGGGCGAAATTTTTCTTTTTTTAACATTTTATAGAATTTTAACGCAAGCACAGGGCTAGTGCTGAAGTAAAAATACCTTGAGTGTGTATTTATGTTAATCACATATCAAAGATGTTAAATTAGTGGTTTAAGTTTTTAAGCCGCCTAATTCGCTTCAGGGGGTGGAGGGGGAGGGGGGGGGAGTTAGGATCCAATTTATAATCGTACTTCGTGCCAAAGTTCGAAAAGATCGTGCAGATTCTATCGTACTATTTAAATCGTACAGATGGCAACACACCCAGATGGAGATGCTGCGAAGGAACTATTCGAAATGTTCTTGTAAAACTTATAATTGACTACATAAAGAATTGGTTTTCTTAAGCATTCATAGGGCTAGCATACCTGTATAGGTAAAAGCCCTCCAAAACAACAGACAAAAAAAGTTTCGCTATACTACTACAATAGGCCATTGTTTGCCGCGAAATTAACGTTAGTTAGTTAGTTATTTAGTTACTTAGAATGTAAAAACAATAGCATAATTTAAGACGAGGTGATGCAAAATATATATTTTTTTTAAATCAAAGAAAAATGTAAGTTTAAGGAAAAATATTTAGTGGATTTTGGATTTGAAATTTTCTTTTTTTTTAAACCATAATGACTATTTTTGATTTATACGTAATAAATTAAAGGATGTAAAAAATACATAATCAAATTTAGATTCGTTTACGGGTCTTTAAGTTTTAGATTCTAAGTTAAAATTATTAAATTATAAATTATATTAAATTATCGTTGGTCGTGTGGCTAGCGTACTCGCCTAACTACATCGACTTACCGCGAGGCTCGGGTTCGATTCCCGACGGGGGCAGGCATTTGTGTGATGAACATTTAGATGTCTGCATTTCCGGGTCTGGGTGTTTACTAAATTTGTTCTGATATCTATTTAAGTATTTCTATGTATTAGTATCGTTGACTAACACCCATAACACAAGCATATAATTTGCTTACTTTGGGGTTAGATTCAATTAGTGTAAGTTGTCCAGGGATATTTATTTATTTATAATGTTCCAGTATCCTTGAACACCAATTTTAATTATAATTTGCTTATTTTGTGATCAAAGCAATTCGTGTCATTTTTCTTAAGGTAATAAAATGACACTTTGTCGACTAACGAAATAATTGAATTTAAATTAAACTTTACTAAAATTATAAGACATATTTAAATGTCAAGTAACAATATGCATGTATTCCTAATTGTTACTACACGTCTTGTCAAATAATGCTATATTTTAATGTATAATGCAGAGTCCTTACCATGAGTTTAAGGCTTGTAGGAAAAATTCCAACAGCGCCTCTAGTGGTAACTAGGCGAAACACATTTTTAGACCAAAAGTGTCATAGATTGCGACACGTAACTTACCGAACGTAATTTATACCAACTCATGGTAAAGGCTCAGATAGATGTAGTTGTTAACTGAAGGCAGTTTATACATTAGTAATTACAAAACGTGTTTTTCTAGTTAAAGTTAATAATAATAATAGGTATAATCTTTTCTGAATTGATAGGTTAGAATGTGATTTCAAATTATTGACTATAATATTGCGCTAACAACAATAAGCTTATAACTTGCCAGTCCCAGCTTCGCACGGGTCTAAAAACTTCTATGTTATTACATGTAAACTTTCTACTTGAATCACTCGATCTATTGAAAAAAAAAAACATGGAAATTCGTTGTGTAGTTTTAAAGAACTCAGCATAATATATACTTATAGACAGCGGTAAGCGACTTTTTTTATACTACGTTGTAGAGATATTCAAAGATATATATATTTAGAACTATATTAATATTGTAGATAAACTATTAGCATCATTTTTTGCAATATTTGTACGAGTTCGTTACATTTGTCTCTGTTTTCAGGAATTTATCAATTATTTATTTGGCGTTTTAAACTCCTAGTACGCTGCGGAGCAATAAATGTAAAAAAATCTATGTATAACTATCGTGTCACAAACATCGTAGGTATATAAATACGTGATGCCAAAACTTTGGACCCCTTTTTACGAAAATGCGCGGACGCAGGAGCATAAAATTTGACACACATATAGTTTATGTGTAGGAGAAGTGCAGAACGCTAATATTTTTCAATAATAAATCTTATAAAGTACAATAATAAATAATAATATCAATAAATAAAACACGAAACCGAAACCGGCGTGTTTGTATGAAAAGGGTTATGAATGTGAAGGAAGCAAGACAGGTTTGTCAGGATCGTGAGGTCTGGCACTCGATACTCTCTGCCTACCCCGTAAGGGACTTGGCGTGAAGATATGTATGTATGTATGTATGTATAAATAAAACATTACCCACACTGCCATGCATTTGACACACACAAACAAATAGATCGATGATAACGATAAAAAAACACAGATGGCGCACTAAAAAGTTTGGAAACAAAGTAGTTGGTCTTAAAAAATGAAGATGGCGTTCTTATCAACAAGATATTAAAATTTATTATGGTCGAATTTTGACCAACGGCGACCACTAGTTATTATAAAGTGCTCAACATTTCAAAATGAAGTTCAATGTTCTATTAAAAAATAATTATATTCAAAAATATAATGTATTTGTTATAAACTTAAAAATGTATTCTATTTGAAAATAAGTATTTGGATGATATTAAAAAACTAAATGTACGTGTAATTATGTATTGATATTATACAGTTAAGTATTAAGGGAAATAACAAATATAGAAAAGTGTTCGACCATCGTTTGCGGGGCGTTATTATGACGTCTTACGCTAAAAATGTCAGATTTCTTTATCGTTTTTGGTGCAAATTTCAGATTATACTACAATGTTTAAATACAAATATAAGCTTAGTATGCATAATCCTATGACTGCTTTTTATGATAATACGCTTAAGAATCAATAACCGATAAACTAAAACGAACGAATGTATTTTATTCTCATTTTTAACCGCGGGAATAACGTTCTAGGTTGAAAATATTGTTTTAAATTTCTCTTTAGTACTCATGCGTGTACTTTCAGAAACGCCTTTTAACATTAATCTACCATTAAGTCAAAATTTTGTATAGACATAAGACAATGTCAGCTTAGTGACGGATTAAAAGATAATTGATGTCTCTGTTAGTACGCATGCGTGTACTTACTAATACGCAAATGGCTACATTTAGAAACGTCTATTAACATTAATCTATCATTAAGTTAAAATGAAATAAAAAAAATCATTTAGATTTTTTATAACGGATTTCCGAACGTATGTGGCGAACCACAGAGTTTATTAAGTTTTAAATTTTTCGTAGATTTTTTTTTCGTGATATTTTGTTTCTAAGAATTTTATTGTTAATAAGTAATAAGATAAACTGTTTATATTTAACTTATTAATTTTTTAATATTTATTGCTACAGGATCTTAAGAATCCCTTGTTTAGTGATATTTTATCATATTTGTGATATAATCGACTCTGCATTACTATTTTAAAGTTTAAGTAGTTATGTACCAATTAGTACTTAGGCAACCATTTTGCTTTTATTGATACTTAAAAGTATTACCATGTGATTGTTTAGAAATTATATAGTTTTACCTGCACTGTGTTGTTTTGCATTTAAACTGTAAAGGTAAAATATCAAATTATGATAGTTTTTTAATGTTGTGTGTAAACTCTGTTTCTTAGAGTGTGAGTTTTAAAATTCATCGAAATGGCACTCCTGATACACAAATGGCCTATATATTACATTATAATCATTGTGCTTACTTTAGGTTTCAACCAGTCTTTACACTAATGTTAGTATTTTATTAATTTTAGCCTTTGAATATTTTGGCATAAAGTATTTTCTAATTGGGGAGCTGTTTTCAATTAGGTATCACAGTGATTTCGACATTGCTGATAATTACTCCTCGTGGACTAAAATCTTAATTGTTTTATCTGTGAAATAATAAATTACTTTGACACGTAACATCCAGACTGTAAATTTTAAATTAAGTATAAGAATTTATCCCTTAAAGAGAAATATTTATCACCAGTGATACGTAACAACTAGGTAATTATTCGGAAATAGCACCTGTGAGACTGTTTTATTATTAATAGCTCATTGATTAATCAAAGTCCGATGCTTGTATACTGTGCTCATTTATCAGAAGCTATGTACCAACTGGTACTTACAATTACTAATATTTGGTATTTAATATAATAACACCAAAACTATTAAAAGCTGTTTATGAATATTTAGTTAATTCAACGAAGCATGACTGACAGAAGGCATTTAATAACCGATACTCAAATTACATGATATTGTCGTTTTATCAATGTTGTGCTCACTTATTCATAGCTATGTGCCAACCGGTACTTAACGTTCGGTATTTAATAAATGATAAAAAATATTGAACTCATCTTTTTGTCATGTTAAAGATTCAATGAATATCTTTGGTGAAAATAAATAATTGTTAAAATTATATTAAAGTGTTTTCATTTGAAGCGTCTTTTACATATTATGTGGAAGTCTATAGGCAGTAAATACCTGAAATCTGCAAATTCATCTTAAGCTTAATTATGGTCTCTCAATACAAAGAAAAATTACCTTCACCCCCATATCCCCGAAGAGACAGGCAGAGGCACAACCAAGGCACTAGCTGAAAACAATAAGCCCCACAATTAATAGGCGGCAAGCCTGTCGCCAACCGGGCCCATATCCAATCCCGTACAACTTTTTTTTAAATTAGAAAATTGGAAAAGCCACAGTTCTTAGCGAAATCAATGAAATCATTAAAGAACCCATTCGCCTTACTTGTATCGTATCAAATAATAAGTTTATTTTTCTTCTAAATCGTACTTAGTTTATTTTTTGTTTTTAATTATTCTTCTTTATGGCTGTAAAGACGGCAGCGTCGAACTTTTTAAGGTCCCGGGCTCGACCCCCGTGGGCAACGAAATGTATTTCATTTCGTTTTCCACGTTTCGTTTCGAAAATGTGTAATTTTAATTTCCTAATAAAAACGACGTTGCTCGGGATTCAATATGTGCCCGGTTATCCTCCGTGAAGATACAATGTGCTAATTCTATAGGTAAAACCAAGTGGCATTTTGATTGCGCTCTTTGCATGTGGATTTTTTAGACGTACAGTAAAATACTGTAAATTTGAACACCTATTTTAGAAAGACTAATCGTCTTATCAACAAACACTGCGTTAAGTACTTTCACGTTAAGTAAGTTCAACCGGGTATTATGGTCCTTATTGCAATAAGATACAGACTGTAATCGCAACTCAATCTCTTACGTTAGCCTATGTTATTAATGTAATGGTGAGAGTGCCATTGAAGTTAGATTTGTAATTAGAATGAATAAATTTTATTGAACGCCTTATGCAAAGATAACAAATATGCGGTAAGTAAAATCAGAAATTTTAATGATTTCTTTCTGATCAATGTAGAAATGCTAAATAACAAGTGAGTAGGATCATCATCATCAGCCGGAGCACGTCCTCTGCTGGACAAATGCCTCCCCCAAAGAGCGCCAAAAGTTACGGTTTTCAGCCGCTTGTATTCTTGTACTTTGACCAGATCATCAGTCCACCGGGTGGTCGTCGTCCAGTGAATAGGATAGATGACTTATATTCCATTTATTAGAAATAGCATGCCTAGTGCATGAAGGGTGTACTACCTATTTTTAAGTACCTACCTGATACTTAAATTTTTTTTCCCTCGATTTCCCTGGTATTCCATCATCATCTTTGAGGAAATGAGACCATCTCGGAATCACGCTATTTCAAATAAAAAAAAAATCGGTTCAGAAATATTGAGTGTAATAAAAGTAGATAGGTACATAAATAAACATTTTTTTTCGAAGTCTGTTAAAAATGAGCGAATTTATTGACCCATTTTAAAAGTATTAAATTACGAATATTAAAAATTATACGACCAATGAAAAATCCAAGCAATTTTAAGCAAAAAGTCCTCGAACGAGACGTCACATGCGATTAAACTTTAGATAAAGATCGGTTTTTGAGAGCAATATCTCAGTTTTTAGGAGAGCTTAGCGACCCCTTTCTGGAGCGTTGTGCGTCGGCAGTGTAATATCCCCCTTAAGGTTACTATGACAACATTTTTGAACAAAACCTAATTAATGAGTCTATTTTGTAATGAGTCGATACAAATAAAATCGATTTATTTGTAACAACATGCGGGTGACACGGAAGTTTCATTGGAATTGACATTTGACAATTAGCGTTGCCATGACAACCGAAAATTTGTTTGGCGCCGTAAACAAATGAATTTTGGTTGTGACACATGTTTTTACTTAAAATGTTTTTTACGGATTATATTTAGTATTTTACTATAATCATTGTAAGTATATAGCAATTTATTTATTCTATATCGATAAATAAACCTAAAGTACTAAGTAGAGATATCGTATTGATTAAAAATTTATCATGTCTTAAATTTGGCATAATGTTTCTTACTTCGTTGTCTAATTTACATAAATTTCGTGATATCGATTTAATATTTTAAAAGGCAGTGCATTCACAGTGACTGAGTTACAATGAATCCACAAAAAAAGGATGAGAAGAAAAAAGAAGTATCAAAACCTTCAAAAAAGAGTCCAGAAAAAAATATGTCTGAAATTGATGAACACATTTTGAAGCGGTTTGATATCAAAAAGAGGTTGGGGAAAGGAGCTTATGGAATAGTTTGGAAGGCGATAGACAGGAAGACGAAGGATGTGGTAGCTATCAAGAAGATTTTCGATGCTTTTTGTAATCAGACTGATGCTCAAAGAACTTTTCGAGAAATAATTTTTTTGCAATCTTTTCGTAATCATCCCAATATCGTCAAACTACACAGTATACACAGGTCAGTGTTTTTTTTATTTAACTAGTAGTCGTAAGGAGATATTTATAAGATGAATCCCTGTGTTAGTTCTTTAAAGAATTTCTTCACTATACCTAAATACGAAAGTAAGTATAGGTATACTAATAATACTTAACTGATTACTACCGCTAAACTGATTTGAATAAATTTTAGAATATAAATTGAATAGACTAAAAGAGACCATAAGCTAGGTACTTTTAATCCTGTTTTCTCAACGGGTACCCACGGAACAGCCGGATTTTACCACGTGGATGACGCCGCGGATATTAACCATTATTAAAATATAGAAAGATTAAGTAGAATCTATACTTGTTATCGTCGGTACTTGGTGGAATTCCATTGTATACACACTTTTTTGACGTAAACACTTGTGCTTATCCACGAAACACTTTAAATATAGATAAAAATCAAATTAAATATAGATGAGAATCAATATAAATAGACTACTCTATCTCTACAAACTTCTTTGTTGCCAAGGAGTGAGCGTTTTTTCGTCACTAAAGCGACCTTACCGTACCAGACATTACTCATCATTGTCGTGTTTCGCTTTGTTGACAACACGTCGTAACAACAGAGGCTCTTGTTGTCCACTCACCATTAAAACTTTGGTGTCGGAATAGGTAATGTATTTTTTAGAGAGAAAAACCAATGAGTACATATTTCCTTCATATTCTACCAAAAAACCTATATAGTATTAAGCGTGGTATAAAACACAGACATTACCTACAGTGGGAAAAATGTGGGCAATGTCTGTGTTTTTATACCATTATTCCAATTATTACTTTGCTATTTGTGATCAAATTTTACGTTTAAAAAACTACAAAGACACATTTTAATTGAGTTTTTACAATTTTTAATGATACTGGAAGGCAAACAAACAGTCGGATTTCCTGATGGTAAGAAATTCACGCAGCCTTGAGATATTAAACTCGGCACGTTTGTTAATTTGGTAGTGCGGGCATTTATGTTGTTACTGTTGTTACTGAATTAAGGATTAAATTAAAACCTTAAATAACCGAGCTGAGTATGAATTTGGTGACAATGTAATGTTACGTTATCGATTATCATTCTGTTGATGTGACGCTGGAGACGGATGGTATCCATGGGGACTCGTAAAATACCCAATACCATGATTACCATCTCATTGGCTTCCAATTATTTGATACCTCGTGATAAGTAATTTGTCATTCATGACTTTACAGTCTTGCAAGCGTTAGTCAATTTCATTAGTCATGTTATCAACGTTTCATTGTTAAACAATGTACTCGTAGTTATATGAGTTTTATGTAAACATCAGACACCTTATACCTACGCTAGGTTATCAGTCTATATAGACTTTGGAAAAACTGTCAGTCACTGCTAGGTATAGCATTAAGGGCCATTACATGATAGGTTTTTCTAATATTTTTTTTATCACAGTAAACCGTAAACTATACGGTAGATAGGATTAAATTTATTTATATTCTAAAAATTGTTTGTATTAATAAATAATCGTGTTATGAATACAATAAACAAATGTAATGTAATGTGTGTAAATAGTTAATAAATAATTAAAATAACTAATTTGATAAATATCATTAAAAATGTTTGCACACCACAAGTTGGTAGAATATGTTGGAACGCCTAAATAATTTTGTAACATTTTTTTAACACTCATATTCCGCAAATAAATATTTTTTTCTTTTCTATCCTTTCTTTCACAATACTTGTGAATTATTAACATTAGTTAGTTATTGGTAAATAAATTGAATTAGCAGAATTTCTTTGAAACTGAAAATAAAATTCCGCTGGAAGAGTGATTAAAAGTACCTAAAATGACATCCAATTACGATTTCCAATTTGCATAAGATCGAGATCCAATAGTTTTTCAAACGACTTCACCAAAATTTAGATAGTTTGGCTTGTTCGCAGTCCTATTCCTACTAATATTATTAATGCAAATGTAAATTTGAAAACCAATGATTGGTTATCATCATGAAACTTTGTACACATATTCTTTTACCTTTTTTAACTGTCGTGCTAATCGCATAGCGTGAGCATAAACCGTGACCGAATTATTTTACCAACCCAGGTACCTAACTAGGGTTGCCACCCCCCGTCACGTTTTATCGGATCGCGCTGCTCCGATAACGGCGGCTAACGCCAGCGTCCCACTTAACTTCAACACGAATTCACAAAACACCACACTGACACTACACAACTGCTACCGGTCTTGGTGACGAAGGACCTTTTTCCTCCCGGCGCGGCGCCTCATACGACAAGCTACTACTCCTCCAACCAACTCACCCAGAAACTAGAACGTACCACCAAATCGAGGTTCGGTCGCCCGGAAGACAGCCCTTGCTGCTAACGTTGTAAGGAACAGTCCAATCCTTTTTTTTAAGTAATGTATCTGGCTGAGCACTATGTTCGCAAACTCTGTCGAATTTGTAAAAACATATTAGCTATTCAAAAAACGGTTATTTGCCATCTTTTTAGCATACTAAAGTATTTTTTTCATTTTGTTAGACTGTGCAAAACTAAATTACACAGTATCAAAAAAGAGTAGGTATTTATTTATACCATAACTTTTTGTTGTTGTGGATAACTACTCGTATTAACGAACGAGTGACACTAAATTTTACGCAAATAGAGTATTTTAGCGTTCTTTATTGGTGAAGTACGCCAATAAAAATGGACAATACTCTATTTTAGAATACAGGTGGTAACCCTTGGCTAACCGTGATGCCACAGAGTAAATACTAACGTAGTGACGCCCACAGACTACTCAGAAATACCTACACGTATGTAACGCCGAAAGGCTCATAACTACGGAATTTTTGAGATTTTTAAGACCAAGGCTTAAACCGACATCTTTCGTCTTTCACTGAAGATGCTCCAAGTCAATTCTTATTAGGGATTAACCATATTACGATTTTGTTTGTATGTGCTTAAAATTAGGTATCTAAAATGGGAAAAACTTTTTGCTAGTTTAAATTCAAAGTTGAGTATTGGGGCTTCTACGCACGGTAGCGTATAGTCATTGAAGTTATGTATTAGGTATTTGGTAGTTGTCAGCGTTTTCTAATAATATTCCAACATTAAATCTAAACCCGTCAAAGTTTTGTGGTCTCTGATTTGTATTCAGGGGTGATAAACAGTTTGAAACAATGATTAGTTAAACTAATGATTACTTAAAAAAGAATGAAATGGGTCAATAACCTTTGTTTATTCAAAATTCGTCCGATACGTTCTTTAAAAATAGTTTTTTGATCCTCCTGTAAAATATACATACGCGGCATTTAGCAAAGTTAGGCGACATTAAACTATCAACGACATTGTGTGTTTCAAACTGTTTATCACCTCTGAATACAAATTATTGATCACAAACCTTTTACTAATTTTAAAGATCATTTTTCCATATATTTTTTTTTTAATTTACTTTTGCTGTATTGTTTTTAATGGTTTGGGAACAATGTTAGTCTTTACGCGGAATCGCATCTTGTTGTAAATGTAATATAAATAATTATTCTAATAAAATCTTTTGCCCATTAATAGTTTTACCACAAATAACCCTCCATACCGCAAAAGTACACAAATCGAACCAGATTAGTACTTGGTTGTTTTCGTTATAATTATCCGAAAAGATACTTTTTAGTGACATTATTACCTAAACGTTTATTTAAAAATCATAAAAACACTACTTGGTATACTTAGAAACATCTAAACAATAAAACTACATTATATATATTATATATACATAACTTTCCTGTCTTTGGGATCAAAGCATTAATAGTACTTATCCAACAGTTTGAAAAATATCCTTAATAACTAACAATCTGAGAACACATTTGGTAAATAATTTTCAAACAACCTTATAATTAGCATTAGAACTACTACTAAGTTTTACCTTCTTTTATATAAATGTTTTTTTTGTCATTGGAAGGCAAAGAAGCAGACGGATTTCCTGATGGTAAGAAATTCCCGCCGCCTAGAAACACCAAGCTGGTAATGGTGCGTTGCCAACCAGAGGCCGGGATGCTAGGCCTCGAGCAAAAATAAGCTTACCGGCTACCTTACCCTCCGAACCGGAACACGTCATGACGTTATGGCAGCAGGAATAGGTAAGGCGGTGGTACCAACCCGGGTGAGTCGCTGCGAAACTCTAGCACCTAGTCAGATGTTACGGTGTTAGTGACGGCAAGCCTGTGCTCGCCTTTTACGAGCTGCCTAGCACAGGAAGGCAGACGGTCTATTCTACGAAGGAGCCCGGACCAACACGGGGAAAAAGTCTGTCAATCTGTTGCTTTTTCATGGCAAAACTGCTGAACCGACTTTAATGAAATTTGATATGCGTGTAGCTCAAGAACCGAGTTCAAAAATAAGCTATTTTTTTAAAAATCGACCCTCATAGCGCTCAATAGGACATGAAAGTTTGTATGAAAATCATAACTATTCTACGCTGACAAAGTCGCGGGCAAACAGCTAGTTTACTACTAACTTACTTCATCGCGCACGTCATATGCAGCAGAATGATAGTTTATATTGATAGAACTGTCAGATTAGTCTGTACACGACATTTCTACAGTAACGCCTGTATCTATCAGTCGGGAAACGTTAAATACAAATATCACAATTTGAAGTGTCCGGACTAATCTAACGTGTCTATAGTGTTCCATCTCTTTTGTTTTTGTTTCATTTGAAAAAGATAGCATGCATCTAAAATAAGTTTAGTTTGTGAACAGCAGAATCAGCGTCTTAATATCTTGCGAACCTGAAGCTTAGTCTTTAAGCAAAGGCTGCTTCAGTATACATGTGCCGAATGTCGTATCTGCAAACCTATTTAATCTGACTATTGACTATTGATTTTTACCCGTGCCCGCGGCGGTCGCGGTTTTGCCATTTTATTTCAAAACTGACGAGACGGGTAATTTTTGCGGTTCCGCAGCCGCCGGGGTTAAAATTATCTCCCGCAAACTTAGCGGTTGAATATCGCGCGGCCGGCGGCGGTTGCGCTTACATAATCAGTAGAAATTAGAAACATGGATACCTGCCACTTTCAGGGAGAGTGACTCCTACCGACTAAAACCGCACGGTGTCCCCTTAGCCAGGTACCGGGGCTGTTGGTGCGCGTTCGCACATTTCCAGAGCCCCGGCGACGCTGGACCTCGCGATCCCCATCGCGCAGCCCCGCTGATCGGCCCCCTGATATCGTCAGACGTAGTGCATTGAGACACAGTCTGCAACACTTCGGGGTTTCAGTGGCGACATGCGCCCCCGTACCTTCCGCAACCCCATCTCGACCGGTTGGGCAAGATGGAATGCCCATCCAATCCTCCGTGGGCTTACTTCCACCACCCCACGGGGGCCAAACGATCCATCGCCCTTTCTCGCTCCTCGTGTCCCCTCTGTTCGGAGAGGGGTACTGAGGAGCAGCCGTCCTGGTCAAATTAGTGTCACAAGGGCCCTGCCTGATCCCGGTTATAAAGGCCCCCGCCACGATAAGGCTTGGGGGGATTGTGATTTTACCTATTACAAACGTGTGTAATTCTTGTCACTGTCGTGATCTGGTAATAGTAACTGGCAAATTGACACGCATAGTATCTACAAGAATTTATTTTTTAAAAAGGAAAAAGACTGAAAACTACTTGATAGACTTCAAAAAGTATTTTGCACGATAGTGAAACTCCTTTGTAACAACAACGCCATGGGGCGATGAGGCTAAGTAATTATTGAAGGCCCCTCGTATATTTGACAAAACCTTATTGCATTTGATAGCCCAATTTTAGTGTAACAGAGGCCTATGTGTATTTAGGGGGTATATGTATATAAACACATGTATATGCACATTTTCAGGGCTCTCAACAATCGTGACATATACCTCGGGTTTGAATACATGGAGACTGATTTACACAACGTCATAAAACGGGGCAATATACTTAAAGATATACACAAGAGATACATTATGTATCAAATGTTAAAAGCCACGAAGTATATACACTCTGGGAACGTGATACACAGGGACCAGAAGCCGAGTAATGTTCTTATAGATAGTGCTTGCAGGTGAGGACATAAATATATTTTTATTACTGCTTTTTGAAATGCAAAATTTATTAAATAACTTATTTTTATTTTTTTTATCGTTTGGTATCCACCATCCGAAGTGAAAAATATACCTTTACCTATATACTGCTATTTTCATTATCGCTTCTTGAACTATTTCTGTTGTTGGTCTTGACTTCTTGAGGTCCCGAGGTCGATCCCCGTGTCGGACAACAAATAAAAAAGTGTCTTAGAAGAGGTAGGCAGAGGCACAATCAGGACACCCACGATTAGCCGAAGATACTAAGTCTCACAATGTGTGAGGTGCTAAACCTGTTGCCAACTAGTTATATTTTGGGACTTCGGCTAGTCGTGGTTAGGTGCCGTAGTTGTAGCTCTGTCATTTCTCTATTACGTTAATTGACCTCTAGTTATGCACCACAAAAAAAACACGTGTATGTTGTCGCCGAATTTCATACTGTGTTTTGAATTTCATGTTTTGTTTTGTTGGCCGGTATAAGATAATATTATACAAAAATATAAACAAACATTTTTTTCTGTTATTTAACTTGTGGAAAGTGTAAAACTTAAAATATTTGTAGGGTAAAGTTGGCAGATTTTGGGCTGGCTCGATCAGTGTCGTCGGTGTACTCTGGTGGTGAGGATGGTAAAGACCCTTGCTTAACCGACTACGTCGCCACCCGCTGGTATCGTGCCCCGGAAATACTCATCGCTAGCAAAAAGTGAGTCTTTTTTTATCCACATTTTGTGCCATGGAACTGATGTCTATCTCTGTTATAAAAGTTTATCACACTAATTGTATGCTATTGGATCCCATCTCACTGAAACCTAACGTTAGTGTTTGTAACGTTCATGCTCTGTTTAGTAGACGGAAGATACCAACATGTTTTCATTCGGCTTCAAGGGGAGCTTTATGTTCGAAACGTAGCAAATTTCGAATTTATACTTAACTAGCTGTTGCCTGCGTAGTTATTGGTCCCACAGGAATATTTTTTTTTTGGATAAAAACTATCCTGTGTTGATCCAAGTTACCCTCTACATCTTTACCATGAAAATCGGTTTAGCAGTTTTTGCTTGAGGGAGTAACAAACAAACAAACATACAAACTTCCGCATTTATAATATTAGTAGGATAGTGCATTTGTATTGTAAAATTGTTTTTTACGATCTCAACATTGATGGGCTATATTTCCAAAAAAGTCCATCAAATTCGCTTGGCTATTGGCTGAGTAATTGCGTAACAAACATAAAAAAAACCGTGCTGTCGAATTGAGACTCACCTCCATTTTTTGAAGTCGGTTATTAAAATAATTGATTTTCTAGGTACACAAAAGGCATTGACATGTGGTCCCTGGGCTGTATTCTAGGTGAAATGTTAACCGGAAAGCCGCTATTCCCGGGAACGTCTACAGTAAATCAGATCGAGCGCATAATGGCGGCGCTTCCTCGTCCCTCATCTGAAGGTAATAAGCAATCATACCTAGGCTTTAAACTGCATATTGGTAACTGGGAGAACTTTTGACAAACTATTGAAGTTGCATCTGCAGTTATCACATCATTTGTGCTGTAAGATCTCCCTAATCTCCGGTGTTGGGGCTCCTTTGCAGAGTAGACCATCTGCCTTCCTGTCAGGCAACTCGTAAAAGGCGAGCATAGGTTTATACATATCATGGAAACGGCAGGTACTGTCCGGAAAAATCATTGGGCTGCCTTTATCCCTACTTTTCTTGTTTTTTAGTAGCTTTAAAATTTAATGATTTGAATTTGTTTGCTTATTCCAACGTTATATGTAAGCGAGATTTTAGTATATCAGATTGACATAGCAGATATACAATGCGAATATGGATGGTAGGTACCGGGGAAGACCAAGGTTGACATTTCACGATCAGATCGCTCAAACATTATCCGAGGGTGGTGTCAAGAGTCTACGAAACCGGCGTGTTAGTATGGAAAGGGTAATGAGCTGGGAACTAAGAGTATCGAACATCGAACCAACTAAAATCGCCCGAAATTTTACTCGGCGGTGCTGACCAGGCATTAATTTGAGCACGGAATATAATTCCCGAATACAAATATTAAGAAGTGAAATATCACAGTGCGGATTAGGACATTTAGCTTAAGTAGTTTTTCAATTTGTTATACTAGTAGGTATAGTCGAAAATTATTTTTATACAATCTATATCAATTTATTAAATTTGTCCAAATAAATCCAAAATAATATTTACCTTCGAGCCGGGACTGGTGGTCTTTCAACTCTGTTAGGTCGTTCACGGCGTATAACACGGCTTCTGTAATCGACAGGTTTTAGTATTAAAATTAAGCAAATATACATTTTTTAACTTTGCTCTTATACAAAACTAAAATCAAACATTCACCAAATACATTTAGAATAGTACCTTTGATATAAGTAAAATGAGTGAGAAACCCAGACAGGGTTATGACATTTGGCACTCGAGACTCTCTGCTTACCTTGCATGCACTTAGTGTCAGATATGGTTGTATGTAAAATTTTATGGATTGCTACTAAGAAAAAAATACTGATGATAATGTATCATAATATTCACAAAAAATTACATTTGTTACACCTACAACTAGCATATTGACGGGTAAGAAGTTAACTGGCTTAAACGCTCTGAGAAGTTGTTTGGTTTGGTTCATGCCGCTGAGTTGAACCTTGGAACATTGCATTAGAGTTTAGAGTATTATGCCCATCACCTTGATCCGTAGATCAGTCTACAACCGTGCGAATCCGAAAACGTTTATTTCTACGTACAACACCTTCGCGGAACTAGTTACCAAAAGCGGAATTTCCGAACAAATACGACTTAGGAACCTTCAACAATAGAGCGTACTTGTTCCTTAACGTCGGTAATGCATCTGTGTTACTCCTGGTATAAGGGATATACGTGGATGGCGGTGATATTTTTCCATCAAGGGGGTTACCATAAGCTCTTAAAGTAATATTCTTTCAACAACACTAATTGCTATCGGTAAAAGGCAACCTTATAAGTTATGCCACTAAAGGTGTTTTTATAAATATTGAAAGCGTTCATCATAGAGTTCGTGCCCCAAATTCACGCCGCCTAGAGACACCAAAGGTGGTAATGGTGCGTTGCCAACCTGAGGCCAGGATGTCAGAACTCGAGCAAAAGTAAGCTTATCGGCTACCATACCCCCCGAACCGGAACACGTCAACGGCAAGCACTGACGTTATGGCGGCAGAAATAGGTAGGCGGTGCACTGTGGAAAATAGTAGAACTAGAGCATATCATAAATGGTTTTTAAAAATTTGAGAATTTGAATGAAATATTTATTGCATTCGATACTCTTATAACCAAATAATCTTAATCGGACATTTTTTGTACTAAAACTGCATCATTTTTATTTTTTATTAGGTTGAAGTAAGTTGAAGTAGCTGATGGCTCATTCAAATGTTTGCATACACATAATTCAAATAAATATTGTGAAAAAAGTATTTAGCATATGCATGCGGTTTTATACATTTTTAAAAAGGATATTTCTTGTTCTTAATAATGAGCTATTAATTTTTTTTAATATGCTTTTTGTTTTTGAGTAAGTACTTAAAAATTGACTTACCCTATTTTTTTTTCGTCGAACGATTTCACATTTACCCACGTCTCCCCACGCGCAACTTTATGTGTTATTTGATAGCCTAACTTTTCATAAATGAAAAATTTAAAAAATCAGCTGCGGAAGTTTGCGATCCTGGAAGTATAGGAAAAATTGTGATAGAGGTCGGAGTAGAAAATTCGGTATCTTTTGCGATTACTGCTGACATAGTTTACAAAAACAATATTAACCACAATATTTTGATAGCAATATATTACCATCTATTTTGCACTCGTCCTGCTCGACTAAATATGCATAACATTGATATTAGGTACTAATACGCATTTCATATGCAGTAATATTAATAATTATTATATTAATAACATTGCTCGTTTGCCTCCTCTTCGTCTAAACAACATATACACCGATATTTGGAATCAAGAGGTTTTTCTGTGTATGGTCCTGGTAAAATCTGACCACATGTTTGGCGCTAGTTAAGGATTAATATGATTATACCGACAATGTATGGATGGCCATAATCTGGATTCAACACAAGTTAATTGGGTGTTGGTGTTTGATCTGGGTCCATTACGCGGCACAGACTACCTTCCTCACTTCGACGTAGCTATCAAGAGGCGAAATTGAATTTAAGGAGCATATGTTGAATAGGTCACTACCAACGAGACCACCGGTGGTTGTGCTAGTTAAAATCTAAGACTGAATCTCCTAAAGGGAAGCTAAGGCTCCTGTATTCCTAACAGACATAGCAGCAGTATGCAGCGGTTACGGGTCTTCACTGATCAGGGAGCAGGGTACGAGCGCACCAGGAGCATCATTGTCAGCGCTGGTGTCGAGTGCCC
>NJDC01001980.1:0-17145 GCA_002245475.1 Calephelis virginiensis | reverse complement strand
CCACGTAAATAAGAATCAAACCAATCTAAAACAGAAGAGGAAATATTTAAAGACAGAAGAGGAAATATTTAAAGTCTTTTTTATGTATGTACCTCATTTATATTAGATATAATATGGCGTAGCAGGCGGAAATCTAAATTTACATATATATTCTGCTTTAATCATAACCGTACCTTTGGCTTTCAGGTAAAAATAAGCAATTTAAAATCAGCCCATCAAGTGAAAGTGTAAAATATAGGTACCTTTATAACAGGCTATCAAAAAGCTTGCAATAAACATAATTTAAAATAAATTGATTAATCCCATCACTATGAAAATTTAACCCGATTTCAAAACCGCGTTTCACTTTAGTTAATTAATAGAACTGCAAGAAAATGCATAACAACGTCGTTCGTAAATAACAAAAATTTTGACAGGCAAATAAATTTTGTGAAAAGCTATAAATTTTCTTCATGACTTGACAATTTGAATATCTTAAATAATCAGTCTCTTATAGATACTCACATTACCAACTAAAACCGAAACCGACTTTCGGTTTTTATTTTTTTGTCTACCTGTGCTATGTTTTACGATGCTATTGCAATTTCTCTGGACGCAACCTGAATAATAATTATCTGTAATAATAAACAATATCAAAAACATTTGTGGCACGAGTTTCGGCCGAGAATAGTGAAGCGAAACGTTCTCAAAATAGAATCGTTGCGAAAATCCGAAATCGAATATACTGTCAATCACTACACTACGAAAATAATCACGTGTAATTCAAACAAGTCAAGAAAACGCGTTAAGATTGCTTCACTATATAATTTATTTTAGTGTAAAGTTGTTGACGTTAAACCGAAGTTACACCTGTTTGTCGCCAGTTTTCTGAAATATTACCACACGTTGTAAATAGCACGAGATCTGAATATTTGAATTCTACATTGATATACCAAAAAGAAAATCTCCTTGATTTATAATTTTTTGACACCTACATAGTATACACAATTTTAAAAATAAGCATTTTCACGCCTATATCTCCGAAGAGGTAGGCAGTGGCACAACTGGGGCACCCACGACTAGCCGAAGACAAGTCCCACAATGTGATAGGTGGTAAGCTTATCGCCAACCGGGCACATTTCCAATCCCTACCAACATTTTTTTATTGGAAAATTGGAAAAACCCAATTTTTTATACTTCCATTTGTTGCTCGACCCGGGATTCGAACCCCGGACCTCATGCAGTCAAGTCCAAAACCCGGACCGCCAGATCACAGAGGCGACAATTTTTACTTTTTTGTATACTTACCCATATGTAATTAAACTTATTTTGTACTTTGAGAGATTAATTAAAATTTAATTCACTTTAAGTTACTGCAAGCCTTTGACTTTCTTACACTTTCACATATTTTATAATACTTTTTAGGGCATATCATGTTCGGCCTTTTAAATCACTAACATAACATTTGTAATTAATCATAGCCTTTGTTATTTTTTTTAATTACCCAAAACTTTTCCATACATTGTAGTTAAGAAATATATTGATCACGTTAGCTTTTAACACTAAAACATGTAAACATAAACATACATGTCAAATTTATAACACCCCTCGTTTTTCCATAGGGGGTTAAAACTACACAAATATTGTATGCTGCTTAAGTACATACATATTTTCACGATAAGTCCCTTACGGGGTAGGCAGAGATTATCGAGTGCTCCTTAAGTAAAAGTTGAATTTAGGAATCATGTGTTTTGATCTTAGTCCATAATACCAAAACTGGCGGTCCCTTTACAATCATGCGCTAACATTTTATCAATGTAAATACATAGTTAATATTCATTAGTAGATTACATAATTTCCCAATTATACCGTCCTTGGTTAGTTCAGCTGACTTAATGAGCATTCAGATTATATAATGTACTAGGTAATGCCCGCGGCTTCACGCGAAAGGTAATAAACCATTCATCATGCATAACATAAGACATACCTCTTACATAACTTAGATTTCCTACATAGCAGTTTTGCTGACTTGCAACTAAATGTTTGAATTATACACCTACTTTGTTGAGGTCGGGATGTAACGACTCCATCACCATATAGTAGTAATCTAAGTATGCCGGCTACTGGAGTATTTTACTAGTGTAGCTGGTTTTGTGGGGACGCTTCCCAGGATTAGCACGTGTTCCTGACGCCACAACGTTAGTGCTTGCCACCTTCGTATTCTGATTGGAAAGTAGCTTGTAAATGTAATTAATCTGTCAGCCACTTCGTAGTCGTGTTCTTTATTTTAATTCTTTCTTAAATAAACTCAAATGTGCTGGGTGAATGAAGAATTTCAATAATATTATGTTAGTATTGCCACAAGTGTGTAAAAATAATTGAAATTGATTATAAAATCTATACTTGTTATCGTCGCCACTTGGTGGAATTCCATTGTATACACACTTTTTAAGTTTATAAGTACTGAACGCTAAACTTTGTTGACATCCAACCAAGTATTAAATGTTAAACTAAAACAGTCTTTTTATCTTTAGTTTCAAAGCCCTGATGATGCTGTAAAAAGTGAAACCGGTTGGCTAAAAAGTAATGAAAAGTATTAAGTAAAGTGTATACTGGTTAATACAAGTGTTTACAACAAGAAATTAATTATACTTTAAAAAAAATAGGATTCGACTATTATATCTAATGATAATGACACTGTGAACCAAATCTAGGAACATGCCACTTTAATTGGTTATATTTGCTTATCGTTATAATCAATTAGGCGACCATAAATCTGTCGCCGGAAATCAACTTTTAGGACTTTTAGTATGATTATCGATAAGTCCTAACAGGTCTACAGTTAGGCCTTGAAATCTAAAAACAAAGATTCTAGTAATCATATTTTAAACCGTGGATAAACAGCTGTTTGTGTATGTTTAATTATTTTTATTGGCAGTAACAAAAATATCTACAGAAATCATCTTCCAGGTTTAGAACTCATGGTATGGGAATAGAAAAGTCCTTATCTTTCAAACATGATTATTTACTAGACAAATAAAAGATCCGCTTTTATTTGTCTAGTAAATAATCATGCAACTGTAAATCTATCACTTAAAATCAACTTTTAGATGTAGAAGTATGGGACTCCTAATAAATATCTACAATTAGGCCACGATATCTAATGACAACGATTCTAGAAACCATATTTAGGAAAGTATTTAAACAGTTTTATTTGTCCAATAAATAATTAGGCAACTATAAATTCCACACTTGAATTCTACGGTTATCATATTTAAAAAAACATCTTCACGCCCATATTTCCGAAGGGGTAGGCAGAGGCACAACCAGGGCACCTACGACTAGCCGAAGACACTAAGTCCCACAATGTGATAGGTGGCAAGCCTATCGCCAACCGGGCACATTTCCAATCCCGAGCAACATTTTTTATTAGAAAATTGGAAAAACCCAATTTTCTTTTTGTTGCCAGACCCGGGATTCGCACCCGGGATCTCATGCAGTCAAGTCCAACAACTGAACCGCTAGACCACAGAGGCGAAAGTATTTAAAACGGTTTAGGGAAGTATTTAAACGGTTTCATTTGTCTAATAAAAAGGCAACTATAAAATATCAGTCCAATTCAGCCTACAAATATTTTATGACTTATTAGCTGTTGCCTGCGGAGTTGCCTGCGGGCTAGTGGTCGCTGCGAGAGCATTTATTCGGGATAAAAACTCTCCTATGTGTCAATCGAAGATACCTCTATGTGTGTGCAAAATTTCATGAAAATCGGTTCATCAATTATTGCGTGAAGGAGTAACAAACAAACAAAAAAAGGAATAAAAAAAACATTAATAGGATAGGATGGGAATCCATAAGTCCTCTACAACGAGGCAATGATAATATTTAATGACAACTTTTAGTAAAAACACATTTAGAAAAGTATTTAAACGGTTTTATTTGTCCAATAAATAATTAGGCAACGATAAAAAATATCACTCGAATTAAACTTTCATATAGTACGGGATTCCAGAAATCCTTATATGGGTTTATGGAATGAAATCTACAATTAGGCCAAGATATCTAATGACAATGATTAAGTGTTCTCGGAAAGCGTTGACCCGTTTTTAAGAATGTTTTAATTAATGTTTGAATTACGAATTCTTTCCACAGCGTAGTATTTGGGTTATAAGTTCATATGGCTTGATGGAATAACTCGATAAATAAACATTTTATATCTGTTCGTTGCTCTGATGTTTTATTTCTCACTAGCCGACCCTTTGAACTTTGTATTCCTTTAAATAAACAGCTACTTATTTAGTAAAAAATAAAGTGTTGTTTTTCCCATTTTGCCTGCATTTTCGTGGTTTTTCTTTTCATAAGAACCCTCTTTTGACAATATTTGACACCTTTAAAAAATAATTGACGTCATTGTACCATACAATCAGGTGCTGTGCGATGAACAAGCGAAATAGGTATAATTTTTCATACCTATATATGTATATAAAAGAAAAAAGTCGTGTCATTTACACTGTTTATAACTCTAAAACGGCTTAATCGATTTGGCTGAAAATTGTTTGGAGGTAGCTCAGAACCAGGAGAGTTCAAGGAAACAGTGAACAACAGAATTACAGTTGAAATGACAAATGAAAAACACGTCATTTGATGTATACTTTACCCAGTGATCATCATTATACAGATACGAATCAGTTCCGTGCTGATCAAAAATTCGTAAGATGGAGACAGAGCAAAACTGCTATTTGTTGTGCCATGAGTGCCACTGATATAATATAATTAATGCTTTTTAATGTTCAAATAAAAATAACGTTTTCCAGGGTAGGATATGTCTTCGGTGGTTGTGAGTGCTTTGGTTATATCTCTGCTATGTATCTACGTATGCCTGGTCGTAAAGATTCTTTTTTTCTTACAATTTTAATCTTCTGTTTCAGCTAAAGAAACGTTACGACAAATATTATTGTATTAACATTTTTTTAAATACAAATTGTCTGCATTATAAGGCATAAATGACCATGAACTTCATCCCAGGATTCTCAGCCTATAAAGACAGGAATTAATTGGCTACAACCAAAGTGGTTTGCATAGTAGAACTGGCATTCATATTTAAAATGTGTCGAAATTGGAGCGGATGAAAGTGTCCAAAAATATGGTAATTTATAAATAGTAAAGGAAATTAGAAGCAATGTAGGTATAATCTTAAGATAGCATTTATATAGTTGATTCTAAAACAGCAAATACGTAATATACGGGATTTTCGAAAACACTGACTCATTTTAAAAAAAGTGCCTTCACGCCCGTATCCTCGCAGAGTATGACAATGGCCTCCAGTGTCCACCCACCCAGGGTACCCACGAATAGCAAAAAGCACTGTTTCAAACAATATGATATGTGACAAAACTATCGTCAAACCGGGCACATATACAATCCCAGCCAACATTGTTTTTATTAGGAAATTAAGCAAACATATTTTTTTATTTTCTTACTCGACCTAGGAATCTAACCTGGGACCTCAGAAGTCAATCTAATACCGGATCGCTAGAAACTGGAAATTAATATTTTTAGCTTTCCATATTTCAAGAATTATTACAGGTACGTTGTGCATCCCTAGAACAACTTTCAAGTTAAATTTGTATAGTTTATTTAGTTACATAAATTTGAAAAAGTATTGACAGTTTGCCAAAATAAATAAATAAAATGACCTTCCCGTTGGCTCGGAAAGCTGTCTTTAGGAAGAATGACTGATAAGAAAACTGACTTCCACTCTTTTCGACGTTGAAGTTTAGATCTAATACAATACAATCTCTTCTTTCAGTTGAATAGTTTAACTTCCTAATCAAATTAAATCAAAAATCTTTGAAAACGAGTCACGTTTAGATATTTTTCATAATTACAAACAAAAAAACTAAGTAAAATAATCCAAATCTAAGTTAAAGAGTTATAATTCTTAAAACTCAATCTTGAGTACGCAACACTCTCATTTTTTAGTGAAGTTGAAGTAGATATACAGATTTCATCGAACGAAGTGGTTAATCTTATTAAAGTTTTAAGAGGAAAATATGTTTCATTTTTCATATGCTTTATAATTTTATCCCCTCTGTGATTCTAGTGGTTCAGCTTCAGATTTGACTTCTTGAGGTCCCGGGTTAAATCCCCGGATCGGGCACCAAAATAAAGAAAATGTGTATATTCAATTTTCAAATAAAAGTAACGTTGTCTGGGATTGGATATGTTCACGGTTGGCGATAGGTTTGCAACTTATCACATTGTGAGTGCCCGGTTGTGCCACCTTTTCGCGGATGTGGGCTTGAATATACTTTTTCCCCTCATATTGAACATTTAAATCGAATGGCTGGTCTATAATGTATACGTCTCTGACAACAGGCAATCTCCGCTAAGCTTAATAGCGTATAAAGATTAAAAATTATAAACAAGACATTGTTGAAGCTCGTTAAGGATTTGTTGTTACAAAGCCTATTTAGGAGAGCTTTTAAGGATTTGGTTCTGTATCTTTTGTTATTGACCTTTCTTAATCAAGTTTTTACAGTTTGTTACTCGGACGTATATTCAATTATCCCCTCGATAAAAATGAATTTGTTTTTTGAACATAGCTCTTTAAGCTTATTAAGTGACAGTTTTTTAGTTAACCCTGGTGGTCATTTTAATGACATAAATTTGAATAATCTAAGATAAAATGAAATATTTAGCCTTTTAGGAAGTAAGTAAGTATCTTCACGCCCATATCCCCGACGACGTAGGCAGAGGAACAACCAGGGCACCCAGGACTAGCCGAAGACACGTCTCACAATATGATGTGGCAAGCCTATCGCCAGCCGGGCACATTTCCAATCCCGACCAACATTTTTTATAATATATAAACTTTCGCGCAGAATTGCTACCACTTTTATGTTACAGCTTGAACTAATAATTGCGCTGGAGTTTTGGCGCTATTGTAAATGAAGGTGGTCGTAATTTTTTCATTATTATTTGATTTCGTGTTTATAGTGAGTGAAATTGTTTAATTTAGGAGGGCCTAATCCCTCCTAAATTAAAAAATTTTTAGTTAAACCTAAATTATATTATTTTTGTTCAGTGAAAGTGCACAAATGAAATAATCATGAAGAAATTAGTGTATCGTCTATTTCCTCGTTGCCGTCAAATCTCACTAGATGAGCTTGAGTAACGAAGCCACTAGCGTTACTCAAGACCCTGACCTGTCATGACTTTGTACATAGTGACTAGTGACTGTATACGAATTATCTAACTTGACATTGGCAAAGTAAGTCGTGAGAAATGATCTAAAGCCATATTTATAAAAGAAGAAGAAGAATAATTGCGCTTTGTAAACTTGTAAAAGATGGCACAGCTTGAAGTACTATTTCGCTTTACGGCCAATGTTAATAATGTATCTCAATCTAATGGATTTCAAGCAATCTAGATAGCTGCGTATCCGGCGGCCTATCCCATACTAATTGCCATATTTATCCTGTCCACAGATATGTTATTGGCAAGCGATAACATAAAAATAGATCAAAATATCAATCTTGGACAGCAAGTTTTGGATTAGGATCGATTATTAATATTGGCCGTTAGTGAGCACAACAAGTTGGATTGGAAGATTCGATTTTAAACATACGGACTGGTCAAATTAAATGAAATCTTGTAAAAATGTATAATAGCACCACGCATGCGAGGCTATGAAGTCAGACTAATATTATTCATAAATATTAAATTTTATTCGACGGATATAACTTATATAAAACCAATGGCTATAAAAATACTTCTAATTCGGTAACGACGACCACACATGGTGACACATGTATTTGTATAACATAATGAACGCCATATTGTTTCAAATTCTTTCAACTTGTTCAAATAAACAGCGACTTGTTCAGCTCACAATTGGTCGGTTGTTATTATTTATCTAAGACCATATTGTCGTTAATGACGCTTTAAATATAAACCAAAATGTTGCTTCACTGTCACTACATAGTATAAAACATAGTCGCTTATGTCCCTTTGTATGTTTAAATATTTAAAACTACGCAACGGATTTTGATGCGGTTTTTTCAATAGATAAAGTGATTGAAGAGGAAGGTTTATATGTATATTTTATAACCTTGCGAAGCCGGGGCGAGCCGCTAGTTCTAGATAAAAATCAGGACAAATTATACGATTGGTTTACCAAGTAATTATCCCCGTCTTCTATATCTAGGGTCCTTTGTGTAAAATAGATCATCTGCCTCCCTGCCTAATAGCTCGGAAGCGGCAAATATATTTTATCGTACCGGTCCACCACACGATTGCTAATGCAGCGAATACATACAATTCTATGGAGCTGGACAACATGTGAAAAACAAACAAATATGAACATTATACGTCATCTAATGCTTATCGGGAAAAGAAGACGAGCCTCCTGGATGATTAGTAGATTTGTTAGTATAACTAACAAGGATAACTAAATGAATGTTTAATACTTATAATATTGACTTGTTTTTTAAGAAGGCTAGTAACCAGGGGGACTATTAAACTAATAGAGAAGAAATGAAATTGTATCATTTTCAAATGGGAAAATCTTTCAAATCAAGAACATTCTTTGCCTATAAAAAAATAATCGTAGGCTGAATAGGAAAAGCAGTAACAGTAGACATCAGTTAGGCGCAACTTTCATATAAAAAATAAAAGGATTAGGTTTGCTATATTTTTTATTCACCTAAATCATATGACACTAGTTGCCTTAATGCCTTTAGGCTTATTTTCAAATTGTACGGGATATACCTTTTCACCATGTTATTAACAAACTGTTACTTGTCCGTCAAGTATCTTGGGTCACTTAAGTCAAACTTCATACAAAATTTGGGTTTGCTATATATCTCTCCGCCTCTTATTGCGTAGTGTTTATATACTCTTTGGTAGACATAACCAATGATGAAAGTTTTATGTTTGTTATAACAAATAGATTCTCAGACCTATTATAAAATAGTTATTGAAAATTATGAGTTGTGTTTCATAATATATTTCTCTAACAAGACGTGACTGAGAATAATTTAAAAAATATTCGCCATTAGTTCACGACGTGATCTATTGCTTTGGACGTACCATCATTAATAAAACAATCGATTATTTATTTTCGACCTACATTATTGAATATTTGTACATGTTATTTATTGATTTTTTTCTTTAAGAGAAGATTCCATCACCTGATAGTAAACGCTTTTATTTTTTTATGAAATTGCTTTAAGCAAAAATAAGTTTATCGGATACCTTAGGTACCCTCCGAACCGGAATACGTTAACGGCAAGCATTGGACGTTATGGTGGCAGGAATAGGTAAGGCGACGCGGTGGTACCAACCCGTGCGAGTCGCTGCGAATCTCTACCAGCTAGTAGGATGTCACTGTGTTTGTGACGGTAAGCCTATGCTCGCCTTTTACAAGCTGCCTGGCAGGAAGGCGGATGGTTTCATGATAGAGAAGGTTTCGTGATTAGTATTTAATAGAAACTCAGTACACAAAGAATTAATTGGCTTTTGTTCATACTAAAATGATAGAACACTTTATATGTTTTTATTATATAGCATTCAGTAATCTTAAAAGCAACTAGTGTCATATGATTTAGGTGAATAAAAAATATAGCAAACCTTTTATTTTTTTAAATGAAAGTTGCGCCTAACTGATGTCTACTGTCACTGCTTTTCCTATTCAGCCTACGATTATTTTTTAATAGGCAAAGAATGTTCTTGATTTGAAAGATTTTCCTATGAAATTGTGTTTTAAAGCCACAAAAGTATGTAACACCTAATGGCGCGAAAATTAGAAAACGCAATGAATATGCATACGAGAACGACAGATTACAAATTCAAATGTCAAATATTTTTAATTGACCATATTTCTACTACTCCGGTATTGGGCGTTTGAAGTTGGTTGGTTAAGTTGGTTCGAACAACGCTTTTCCATTTATCGGATCTTAATCAAACTTGAAAAATTCCTATATATCGTCAAAATTATTAACAGCACTGTATATTCAATTTTATTTTAAACTAACAGCCTATCCCACCTTTGCACTGGTGTACAAACTTATGTGTTATTATACATATAAACCTTCGTCTTGAATTATTCAATCTTTTAGAAAAACCACATCAAAATCTGGTACGTAGTTATAAAGATCTAAGCATACATAGGGGCAAATAGCGGTAAGCGACTTTGTTTTACATTATGTAGTGACCACATAAAATTAATTTAATAGACGATAGCAGGGTCGGAAGCCGTAATGTTTGTGTTGTTTAGTACATCGTTAGCTTAGCTGGACTAACAAAATGCCGTTCCGATTTAGAAAATTAACGAATATGCCGGATGCTGGAGTAGTGGAAAAGTTAATATAGTATTGTGCTTAATGTCTAAAAGGATTTGTCAATTTCTGCACCGGAGTAATGGAAAAAGAGCCTAACTGTATTTTCGGTGAAATTTCAAAATACCTGTTTTCTTGTTTCGCGTTGTAGTCTAGTCGAGAAGTGAGTTTTCCGCGAAAAATCGATCCGATTCTCTTAAAAATATGGCGATTGGTGCATTGGATTCAGAATTTAATTCTGAGAAAGAGGATTTTTTTAATTTATCTGACGTTAAAAAATTGCATTTGTTATAAACAAAAAACGAAGAGAGAAAAAGGTAGTCTCCATTTTGTAGTTATAACTTCAAAAATATTAAAAATATCTGAAATTTGAAAAAAGATCCTAAAAGAGGAGAAAATTTCAGTAAAATAAGTCTCGACTCCCGGAGTTGTAGCTCCATTATTTATAATATTAATTTAGACGTTGCCGCTAAGCAAAGGATGCAACACAAAATAATTTTTTTATATCATTCAATATTAATTTAAAAATCTGAATTAATTATAGTGTCATCTAGACACTTGAAGGATTATAGCCCCGCCAAAAAAAATTTTTTTAGCTTGATTTTTGTTTAAGTTATTCAATTGTTAATTAACTAATTTTTCGTCGACTTGAGTTTTTATAAAATCTCTTATAAAAGTTTAAAAAATGTGTCTATAATTTTTTTTCTCTTAGGAGCTCTTGTTATATAAATAATGAACACGACCGCGTAGTAAAAGGTTATAAAAGTTTTTTCATTTGTTTAAAATGATTTTTCAAAGTTATCAAAGATTGAAATATTCGGCTAATGTTATAAAAAAAAATTTTTTTCCTTAATTTTTAATTTTGGTTGTTTTTGTATTGATATATTGCGTCTAGTAGCTTAGCTTAAAAAATTTTTAACATTAATTGTTTAAAATTTTTTTATAAACAAATGGACAAATTTAATATTTTTGAAAAATTTTTTTTTGTCATTATGTTGTCTTAGTAAAATAATGATTTTTTTAAAACAAATTTTTCTTAAAAAAAAATTTTAATTGTTTATAATTGATTTTTTCATTTATCCACCATTTAAATTATTTATTAAGAAATAATTTTTTTTCTAAAAATCATCATTTACAAATCTCAATAGAATTATGAAAAAAAAATATTTTTTTATTTTAATTTTCATTGTTTATTTTATAAACAATTTGTTATAAACAAATTTAGATTTTCGTTTTATTTTTTTTTTCGTTGCTTTAAAAAATTACAAATTCAGCCATGTGCATCAAAGTTGTAAAAAAATTTTTCTCTATTTTTTATTATCAAGTATTATAAAATTTAATTTCTCGACTAGACTATTGTTTGCCCGGCTAATGTGAACCGATTTTGATAGGAGGTACGCATAAAGGGGGCGCCGCTGCTCCTAAACAGCGGTTACTTAGAATTTACAGGCACATTTTAACATACGATAAAAACTATAATTTAAACAATATACCTAATTTAGGATTTTTTGTCTGTCCCCTGTATACAGAATATTATAGATTGTTCAAAGATACAAACTTTTTATGTATATCTAGCAAAGCTTGACATATTTTAAAAGTAGCAACATCAAGTAGTCTCGACCAACCTGTTCACTACTACAAAAATATTCCCCCTCATTTGTAATATCAACATGAAGTATCATCTTACGTTAATTCGACACGAATTTAAAGACGCCATCTATCAATGATATCTATTAAATATTTAATAAGAAATTAATTAGTCAGACTGTAGTTCCCCGCAGAGATCATAACTTTTGTGACAAAAAATATAATACTTTGATCATTATTAATAGTAATATTTGATTTATTGTTAATTATTACTAATATTTATTTGTTGGCTTGGAAATTATATATTCTAGTCAGTGCTTGGCTGAATTGTATTGTATATTTAAAACACAATTGTAATTTTCCACACACAACTCTTTGATTATTTTCACCCAACAGTTTCACGCAGCTTCGCCTGCATAACTTGGCTTCTACTGCACCGATTTTGATGAAATAAAACCTATTTCACTCAGAGATAATGTAGCATTCTAATAGTGAAGAGTAGAAGGTACGAATTTTTGAAATCGGTCCAGTAGTTTCGGAGCCTATTCAGTTCAAACAAACAAACAATCAAACCTTTCCTCTTTATAATATTAGTATAGATGTCATCATGCTTTTATTATTTTTATTTGAAATGCTTTCAACCGACTCGAAAAAGGAATAGATTATCAATTCTACTGTATGTTTCTTTTGTACATTCGTTATGCGATTGCTCGGCTAATAACAAACTTATTTTGATAGTAGTTTTTCAGAAATATAGGTCATGTTGGATGTGCAGATTGCATGTGCCGATCCAAAAACTTAATATTTATAAAAATAATGTTTACTGCATATCCGTTCGTATATACAACCATAATCGTGATAATCTCAAATCACTTCCATAAAAAGATTTCGAAGGAAGGTATTTGACTTGTTGTTAGAGAAAATATATTATGTTGTCAAGGATTCTCTTGTAGATAAGAATTTATAGTAAAATAACTAATAATTATTTACCAAATATAATGAAAGTTATAGTTGCCGAGGAGTTTGTTTCGCCGTTTCTTCTCCTGTCTGGCTAGGTTTGGAAACGGTAGTAGTTTACAGTAGACAGGCTTAAATTTAATTGTAGTTTTAAAATATTTTGGTAATAAATAATTAAACTAATTATAAATATAAATAATTGGCTTAAAAGTTAAAGCATATGTAATTAAATAACATTTTTATAAAAATTAAATTATTTGCACACAAAAATATGGTAGAATATGTTGTTATATATTTTTGTAACATCTCATTTACACACATATTTCGTAAATAACTAATTTTCTTTCTTTCTTTCATGATTAGAGGTGGTCGCATATTGATTTTATCACGATCCGACAAACAGATTTTGAGTTATTTATATATGTATATAAAATTAATTCTTATTTCACGAGGTCATCACATTATGCCTGAAAGGATTGGCTAACAATGCTAATTATTTTTTCGTTGTGTTAGTTATTGTCAGGAAAAGGAAAAACGAGGAAAATGGAAAAACAATGCTTAAATCTATATAAACTGAGGAGCTGTTATTGTCAAGTAATGCGAAGTTTGACCGGTCGGCTAGTACTTAATAATACAAAAGACAATACATTACATTTATATATATAATAATACATTATATTTTTGTCTACATTGACGACATAATCATTGATTTATGTGAGACCATCTCGGAATGACCTATCTTTCTAAAAGTCTAGTCAACATGTGCCTTTTAGGTAAAATTTTTTAGCTCGCCTCGGAAAGTTATGAACGAGGTGTCATTCGATTCGTTATCGCATTTAGAAACTTTTTGAAAAATTCTAAGTTTTGATTGCAAAAATTACAAAAGTTACAAACAATTTAGTAAATAAAAAAGGGTGGTTTTGTTTTTAGCGAATATCTCAAAAAGTATTAAATTTTTTGAAATTTGAAAAAAGATCCATAAAGAAGAAGAATTTTCCTAAAAAAAAGTTCTACTTCCCGGAACTCTAGGACCAATATTTATAATTTTTGTAGAGGGTTTAAAATACAGTCGAAAACGGGAACTCTCGGTTGAATAAGCTCCGCCCACTTTGGACCTTTAATGAATAAATATTCTTCTTGCCCATATTCCCGAAGAAATAAGCAGAAGGCACTTACGACTAGCCGAAGACATTAAGCCTCACAATGTGATAGGTGCCTATCGCACAAATCCAATCCCGGGCAACGTTATTTTACAGGAAAGATAAAAGTAGCATTATGGGGCTTAAACTTAAAAAGCAGTGTTTTATTAAAATCAGTCCAGTTAGTTACCCGGCAATGATTTGCCTGGATTAGAACTCTGGTACTCGCTGGAATGTTGGTGCTCGCCATTATCGTAACCTGCTTGTGGGGTTGGGAACCTGGAAAGTTGACAACGAATTCAAAGTTTCTATGGACTATGTTTTTTTTTTGCTCAAAGAGCTTTGTCTGTTTGTTTGCATATCTATGCTATGATAAAAATGATAATCGATATATCGGTATTTTACTACTGGAGATTACACTCCTAACAAAGATGTGATGTCAATTAAGGAAGTCTAAACGAAAGAGAGGCCAACACAATAGAGAGAGTCAGCAATTTATGGAAATGACCTCAGGACTTTGTTAGGAGTAATAATGTACCTCCAGTAATAATGTAGCTTCATGAGTAGATACCACATTTGATTTGATAATAATGTAAAATTACAAAATTGTAGACACTTATCCTATTAATATTATAAATGCGAAAGTCTGTACGTTTCTTTGTTACATCTTCACGCAAAAACTGCTAAACCGATTTTCATGAAATTTGGCACCTACATAGAAGGTCACTTGGATTAACACATAGGATAGTTTTTATCCCGAAAAAAGTTCCTGTAGGACCATTAACCACGCGGGCAACAGCTAGTACTACTCATTTAAAGAAGATGCTACTTTGCGGAATACATACTTAAATAAAAATAACACGTACGTAGCTTCACGATGAATTCTTTGCGTGTTAGGCAGATAGATTTTACTAGGTGGTAGAGTTTCGCAGCGACTCGTCCGGATTGTTACCATCGCCTTACTTATTCCTGACGCCATAACGTCAATGTTTACCGTTGCCGTGTTCCGGTTTGGAGGGTAATGTAGCCGGTAAACTTACTTTTGGTCTAGGCCTAAGATCCCGACCTCAGATTGGCAACCCACCATTACCACCTTTAGTGTATCTAGGTGGCGTGAATTTCTTACCATCGGGAAATACATCTGTTTGTTTGCATTCCAATATCATGAAAAAAACATACGTATCATTACGCTGACTTCTTTGAGTGTTAGGCAGATAGTATCTTGTGTCAAATGTCACGATATCTACACTTGACTACTACTAGAACTGCTACACTTCCTCCTCATGAATATTACTTTTTACATATGTACTGGAGTGTTTGCCAGTTTTGGACCTTCGGATAATACCTAAGCAAATTGTTCTTAGAATGCAACCTAGTCCTTCCTGGGTATCTATACTAATTGTATGTCTTGTCAATCTGTCATTTGCACTTCCTTCCACATGGTCGAACTGTCAGACATTCCCTTTCTCATTTTAACCTCAACACTTCCTTTTAACCATTTTTAAATAAAAAAAAACATATTTTTGTTTAAAGGTATTGATGATAGAAAACCGGTTATAGCCTTCAGATTTAATTCCAAACCAGCACTTGCTTAGATCTAGCAAACGTATGCAGGAAACGTATTAGACGTATTACTTGTTTGAAAGTGACGAATACTTTCTTTGGTTATGGGAACTTAACGATTATCTTAATGCCTTACCTTAATATGGTGACACCTGCTGAATGGGAAAATTAGAGAGTTTGTATTAATCTAATCTAAGTTTAAATTGGATTTGTAAACCTGTTTTTATAATTGATTGATTAACGTGTGTTTTGTCCCAGCTTTGACCCTTTTTGTTATGACTTCGGAAGGAAAACAAAACACACAAGTAAACGGATTTCCTGGTACCTATCACATTGTGGGACTTAGAATCTTCGGCTAGTTGTAGCCCTGGTTGTGCCTCTGCATACCCCCTCGGGGATATGGGCGTGAAGATGCTTTAAGAAATTCACGCCGCTTAGAGACACCAAAGGTGGTAATGGTGGGTTGCCAACCTGCGGCGGGGATGTTAGGCCTCGAGCAAAAGTAAGTTTACCGGCTACATTATCCTCCGAGCAGAACACATCAAAGGTACTGACGCTATGGTGGCAAGAACAGGTGAGGTAGTATGAAGTATTTTTGCATAAAAGTAAACAAGAGAATGAATATTCAAGCACCATTGACTAACCAGGAGGAAAGAGTTAGTTTCCCGGCTGAAAATAGAAGGTTTTTTTAATTCGTGATGGTATGATTTAATAAATTTATTATTTGTGAAAAAATAAAAAAACAAGAAGTAATCCATGTTTGAATGATGTTTGACATCCCTATATAAAATATTGATATCTGTAATGACTTTCCTATATTTTCTGGCAGCTCTTTTAAATATATAAGTATGTGAAAATTATAAAAAAAACATCAGTTTTTGAACAGTAAATAAATAATAGCTGACAGCATCACTTGACAGCAGCAATACATTTGATTAGCCGTTTATTTGACCCAATTTTGCATATAAAAAGTATTTGTCCGTTTTGTATTAGCTGGTTATTTTTAAACACGAGCACATGGCTATATTTGTTTGTTATGCAAAGTACTATTTATCCCGGCGAAGTAACTACTATTTATTTTCTTGATTTTTAAAGTTGATAAGTTATAAATTGGAGTTAGAAGGCGATAAAGCAGCAGTTAGCGAGTTATATCTGTAACCTAACTTTGCTCATTCTGCTATTCACGTTTGGGGCTGAGAATATTTTTTACTCTTCCTTGGAAACGGAGAAAGCAGTATATTGATGTCCTCTAATCGATATTCGTGCAAGTGATTGAGGTATCTGCAATAGATATTTTCACGAACGTGACAGTACCGATGTACTGCAAGTTATACAATGATTTAGGTAGTCATTTGCCGATTTTTTGAGTTTTCTATTTTTGATAGTTCTGACTAACTAATAGACAAACAGGTCGTCTAATCACAATAAATACATACTTTTTTTACATAATTTTTTTTCTTTATATTTTAATCTCTCGGAGACTAGGACAATGAATTCAACCGTTGAATCTGACTGATTGCACTTTTAGGATTGTCTTGGAATCAAAATTTCTAGATTGTTTCCACACGCGATAGGGTCGT
>NJDC01001979.1:339853-361430 GCA_002245475.1 Calephelis virginiensis | reverse complement strand
TTTTCCTTGATAGCTTGGCAATTAATTTCTTAATTTATGTTTTGTCTTATTTCAGATTTATTATGACATTATTTTGTTGACCAAATTACTTTTTAAATGGTTTTGCTTTTATTTCAATTTAAAAATGTAAGTATTTTTTGTTTTACGTTTTATTTTAAAACTATATATTTTAATAAGTCCAGGGTTTTAGGGAATGTTGGAGGGTAGTATGTTTTTACTGTAACATAAAATGTTGAAGTTAAACTATGGGTTATAACATTTATAGCTATGATATAAATAATGGGTTTACTAGCAAACTTCAATATAACTTGTAAATTATTTACTCTCCAAATAAGTCTTTATTGGACTATACTTTGTGTTATAGAGTGGGGGCATAGTTGACTTCTAGAGGTATTTATTTTTAATTACTTCTAAGCTTATAATATAAAACATATATTTATGATATTGGAAGGCAAACAGGATTTCCGGATGGAAAAAAAAATTACACTGCCTAGAGACACCAAAGGGTAATGGTGCGTTGCCAACCTGAGGCCATTATGTTAGACCTTGAGCTAAAGTAAGTTTATAGGCTACCTTATCCTCCAATCTGAAATAAGTCAGCAACAAGCACTGACATTATGGCGGCAGGAAAGGTAAGGCGATGGTTACAATCCTGCTCTACCACCAAGTCAGATATCACAGTGTTAGTGACGGTAAGCTTATGTGCACATTTTAAGTGCTGCCTGGCTGTAAGGCAGATTGTCTATTCTGCAAAGGAGCCCGGACCAACATGGGGTAAATAAAAGATAAACTTGTAATTCAATAACAGAGTTTCCTCCTATTTTTTTTATCAAATTAGTTATTATTTATAATTACAGATATGAAAAATGGATTGGTTCGCAAGTACAATATCACTCCGGAAGACTACCACATGATTGAAATAGTAATCATAGAAAACAAACCGCACAAAGCTGGACCTCAGTGGAAGTTTGCGGGAGCTTTTTACTTTGCTACTGTTGTTTTGGCTATGATTGGCTATGGCCATTCTACTCCAGTTACAGTTGGAGGAAAAGCCTTTTGTATGGCTTATGCTATGGTAAGAAATCGTGTACAATTAGACATAAAATAGATAAAGTTTGTGAGTTTGTTTCTAGGCAGTGACTTTTTAAACAACTGAACCAATTTTGTTAATATTGTTTTTTATTACAAAGGCTGATGTAGGCTTTATCTGAGGGTGAGTAATGATATTTGTGATAATTGTCCTATTGCACTTTATAAAGATTACGTTGGCGGTTTCACGGGCAGCTCATACTGAAGAAATTATGTTGAAAGATAATTGTGGAAATGAACAATAACTAATTATAACAACTAACCATCAGGTACTTTATGATTTTAATATTTTTTTATGTGTGCCTACTATTTTAAGACCTACATAATATTAAATGAATTAAGAATATTTTGGAAGTACATGTTACATTTTTTTACTTATTTACTAGCTTTTAATTTAGATGCCATGTCTGGGTACTCGGGAGTGTTCCCGCCAAAACGTGTAAGAGGAAGCATCCCTAACTAAAAAAAAGTATCTTCAAAAACCTAGCTTAATTACCGCTATGCTTAATTATGGAAAATTGGTCTTAAGCTCCTAACTTCTAACATTGCAGCAGTTTATACCCAACTGAATACATATTTATTACTACCAAAGACTTTAATGTTGATCCTACATAAGATTTCACAAACCTACTTTAAAATTATAGGTTCAACACACAGAGTGAGTAATCCTCTTTCAATATTCGTTTGTTGCTCATAATTCAACCCGACAAGTGCCCGAGTATATTTTTTTGTTATTCTAACCTATCCTAAAAAAATTGTAAGAAGTGAAACTTCTTTATGGCGTCATTTTACGTAGATCGTAACAAACAAGAATTTACTTAAAAATATATATATCTTCGTCTTCCGTAGAAGATATACCAGACAGCGAAACAAAAATCACGAAAAACGCAGTATAAAATTCGGCGATAACATCTAGTGATTTTTGCGGAATGTAATTAGATGTCAATGAACTTTAGTTTTCTCTCACGCGTCGATAAAGAAATTTCATTTCCATTAATGGCGGATGGCGAAATAGTGATACTACTTGTTATTCATTTTTTCATTACAAAACATTTATTTAAAAAAATAAGCACATAATCAGCGTACTAAGTTTACCAATATTACAGGTAGGCATACCTCTTGGACTCGTGATGTTTCAAAGTATTGGTGAAAGACTGAACAAGTTTGCATCCGTGGTTATAAGACGTGCCAAGTGCTACCTCCGCTGCAACACCACTGAAGCTACTGAAATGAATCTTATGTTTGCCACTGGCATGTTGTCTTCTATAATTATCACAACAGGTATGGGCAAACTCTATTGATAATAAAAATGATACAGCGATTTGGTCTTTTGGTAATGGAAATTACTCTTTGGTCGAAGAGTTAGCATGTAAAAGTCGCGAGGCAACTCCATTGATCAACCGAGACTCGAGCCCCGTTGAGGACTTGACTTCATAAAGTCCTAGGTTCGATTCCCGGGTCAGGCGGCAAAAATAATCGTGTTTTATCAATTTTGCAATATAAACAACGATGCCTGGGATGTGCCAGGTTGGTGATAAGTTTGCCAACTATTACATTGTGGAACTTAATGTCTTCGGCTAGTCGTGAGTGCCTTGGTTGTACCTCTGTCTACCTTTTCAAGGATACGGACGTAAAGATACTTTTTTTGATCTTGAGTATCAAGCTATTTACCATAATCGAACCCTAGCTCCAAACAATATGTTGCGAACGTTTTGGTAAAGTGCAGATGTGATTTACAAAATAAATGTACAATTGAACTCGCCTATGTGTGGACGATTGCAAATGTCAGATATTTTCCTTATATTTCAGGAGCTGCAGTGTTTTCTCGATACGAGGGATGGAGTTACTTTGACAGTTTTTACTATTGTTTTGTCACATTAACGACTATAGGTTTTGGAGATTACGTAGCTTTACAGGTATCTACATATTTCTTAGAGTAGAATATAAAAGAAAATATTTTTATTTACATTCACTTGACTAGACGCACACACTGAGGAGATCCGGCAAGAAACTCAGCGGGCTTGTCTCTTTTTCCTCATTCTATACAAATTTATCCAATTAATATTATAAATGCGAAAGTTTGTAAGTATGGATGTATGGATGTTTGTTACTCATTCACGCTCGAATGGCTGAACGGATTTGTCTGAAATTTGGAAGACAGATAGATTGTGACCTGGATTAACATATAGGCTATTTTTAATCCCGATCGCACACCGGGTTTCTGTGAAAACGCGGGCGAAGCCGCAGGTAGCAGCTAGTTGGTAATAAATACATCACACATTATTACTAGTAAGAGATTGGTGTGAGGAGCAATTAATCCCAAGCATACTTATCAGATTTTACTATTACTATTTAGCAATCGTATAGTAACATTTTTTATACAATTTCACTTTGACACATTTTTTAAATTTATTTAATGGCAGGTCTTTCATATAACCGGGAAGTTTATTGTAAAAGCGTATACATTGGCCAATAAAAGAATTTTCTTTTCTTTTTCTGTGGAGACGGGACACATGCACAGCAAGATTGTTTTTATTAAAATGTTTCATTTACAATTTTGCTTGGATATGACTGATTTAATTATTGAAATGATAAACAAATATTATTTATCTTAATTTCGACTTCTATTTTTATTCTGTAGTGACTCCTCAAAATTTTATTTTTCCCGTTTGTGGGGAAATGAAGTGTTATGGTGTTGACATTTCAATTTCATAGTGGCAAAAACACAGATATACACAAAATATAAACTTTTATTTATTTTTATGATATTGCAAGGCAAACAGGCAACAAAAAAAAGGGATTGGATTTCCTGATGGTAAGAAATTCATGCCGCCTAGAGACACAAAAGGTGGTAATGGTGCGTTGCAAACTTGAGGCCGGGATGTTAGGCCTCGAGTAAAATTATCGTATATACCGGCTATCTTATCCTCCGAACCGGAACACGTCAACGGCAAGTTACGTTATGGCAGTGGAAATAGATAAGGCGAAGGTACCAATCCGGGTGAATCGCTGTGAAACTCTACCACCTAGTAAAACAGTGAATGTTTTTACGATTTGAATGTTTTCAGAACGACCAAGCCCTAACTAGCAAGCCGGGATACGTGGCGCTCAGTCTGGTCTTCATACTGTTCGGTTTAGCCGTGGTGGCCGCTAGCATCAACTTACTGGTTCTACGGTTTATGACTATGTAAGTATTCTGATTTATTTGTTACTAACTGTACCTGAGACTATGTTTGCGTGAGCATTGAGACGCGATTCCAGCATTTAAAAATTGCCTTTATGTTGCCTAATGTTAATCAATTCAAGTTTCCCAGAGGGTAGTCAGGAAAAAAATAAATTTCAAAAGTAATAGCAGTATATTAATTACAAAAATTGTTTTGTAGGCAAGCCGAAGAAAACGCTCGAGATGAGGACAAAGAAAGCTCTAGAACGATCCTGGCCATCGACGCACATCCCGTGGCCGGCCGCCAGCGGTCTCACGACGACCAGGCCTCGGTGAGGATTTGGCTAACATTTCACTTATTTCCATCTACAGTAACGCTACTGACTACTAATGTTGTAAAGAGGGAATATTTGATTGTTTTTGGGTATTGAATAGACTCCGAAACTATGCACCATTCAAAAAAACATTTTACTATTAGACGCCGACATTATACGTGAAGAACACAGGCTATATTATTTTGGGAAAAAATTATAATTTGTCCACCCGAGCTAAGCCAAGACGGGCTGCTAGGTTTAAATAACACGTGTTGGTCCGGGCTCCTTTGTAGAATAGACCATCTGCCTTCCTTGCCAGGCAGCTTGTAAAAGGCGAACATAGGCTTACCATCGCTAATAGCGTGACATCCTACTAGGTGGTCGAGTTTCGCAACTTCTCGTCCGGATTGGTACCAGCGGCCCACCTACTCCTGCCGCCATAACATCAATGCTAGCAGTTGACGTATTCCGGTTCGGAGTATAAGGTCTCCGGTTAACTTACTTTTGCGCGAAGCCTAAAATCCCGACCTCAGGATGGCAGCGCACCATTACCACCTTTAGTGTCTCTAGGCGGCGTGAATTTCTTACCATCAGGAAATCCGTCTGCTTGTTTGCCTTCAAATATCATAAAAAATAAATAAACTGTATTATTCCATAATAAATATGCTTATTTAAACATGTTCTGTCATACTTAAATCAATTGGATTCTCATTTCGCAGAATTACCAGAGTTTTGCAATATAAATACGTTTGCGTTCATAATGTTCAGTATATGGTTGTGTGTGTACAATAGATTTCTACCGAAGTGTCGAGAAAGAGTATAATTTTTAAATGATCAGTAGTTACTTGATCACGTCTAAGTAAACGCGGACAAGTATTTGTTATTATATTTTATCTATATATTAATACGTGATGTTAATCTTTCGACCCCTTTTTACGAGAATTGACGCAGGAGCATAAAATTTGGCACACTTATAGTTTATGTGTAGGATAAGTGTAGAACGCTAAGATTATGCAATAATAATTCTTATAAAGTACATTTAATCAATAAATAAAACATTACCCACTTTACCATGCATTTGACACACTAAAACAAATATATTTATGATAATGATAAAAGATCACAGATGGCACACTATAAAGTTTAGAAACAAAGTAGTTGGTCTTGAGAAATGAAGATAACTTTCTTACCAACAAGATATTAAAATTTGTTATGGTCGAATTTCGACCAACGGGCGACCACTACTATTTTTAAATGGACTAAAGTGGACGATGGACAATTTATTTTATTTATAATATGGAATAAACAAACTAGTTGTTCAAATAATATGTTAATACATCAAAAAGAAAAGTAACCTTTATGTCTTTAAAAAAGTCTAAACATTATAAATATCTAGGTATACATAGAATTTAAATATTTGCAAAGTACGTTTTCGAACGTGACATTTATGAGCATTAACATAGGCTTGGAGAAGTCTTTTAGGTACTGTGAAGAATGTGAGTACAAAAATGTGGTTCAATGTACCTAAGCATTAGATAACTGTGTTTTCTTAAAATTTAGTTTCATTTTGTTTTTTTTTTTTTAAATAGATTTAGGCTGCTTATTTTTCAATTATTCCCTATTAAAAATAAATCATTTATTCTGACTCACAGTATGTAGTTATACAATTAAAAGTATCATCTTATAAGAAAACCATGTTCAACTCTCCACATATCCCGGGTCAAGTGTCCCCTGGCGTGGGGAGAGTTGAGCCATATCCCAATTTTCATTGAAGTATATGTAACATATTTCAGTATTATAAGAGGCAAAAAGTTATTATGCATACGTGTACCCAAATAAATAAGCTAATGTTGAGTTGATGAAATAGTAGTATAATGTTATAATTTGGTATCAGGTATGCTCGTGTAACTGTCTCGGCAACAAGCAGTGTGAGGGCGGAGCCCTGCTCCCGCCGGCGCCCCGGGCCCGGGCCCGCGCCCTGTGTCCGGACCGAGCCGAGAGGGCTTCCGTTTAGGTGCTCTTCTACCTCTCTGTGTAACTGTCGATCTCATTTTATTATTTATATTAGTCATAGTGGGGGTTTAAAGTTGTAAATCTTATTAATATTATTTTTTATAACAAGATATTGTATTTAAATAATTATATCCAAAATAAATAATTTGTCAATCGAAATAATGACATTGATAATTTTGAACAGTAGGTACCTATGTTGTTGTGTTTGTAACGAGTTTTGTTACTAGGATAAGCATTTTATTATGAAGCCAAAAAGCTTCAAATTTATTACAATTTTTATGTATTTTCATAAGTATCCTTGCCACAAGCATGTAACACGGATAACTTTGTGATTTTTGACATATTTTATTTATTAATAAACTACAATAGAGTCATACAACTCCAGCAACAATTGATTAAAAACGGAGTTCACAGTCCGCGCTGAAGTAAACGACTTCGTCTTTAGTCGCTCCCGCTTGACGCTGTGGTTTGACCGAACCTTAATATACTAAATTTAATAATACAGCATTTAGTTAAGACCGGATCACTGCATTTAGTACTTAAGTGTATGTCTATTATAAATGTTGGGACACTACTGATAGAATTTAAATACACAGCCTTTAGTTACCAACTTCAGAGTTCACACATATTTAATGTCTACTGTACTATTAACCATGTAATAACTTGTATCCAAAAGTAACTATATTCTTCCTTATTGTGCCAACTTCAATTTTTTACTTAAATTTACAATAATATTTTCGGTATAAGTAATAATTATCTATTTATTTTTATAAATTAAATTCAATTGGCCAAACTAAGCGTAATTATATAATATAAGACCTAAGTGACTATCTTCATCTCTGTTGTACTATTCTGACCTTAATTACTATGAACCAAAAATACATTATGTAGCCTTAGTTGAAAAAAATATAATAAATTAATACTTACTGTAATTTTATTATAAATTAGTACTACAATTAGTCAATACCAGAATAATTTTGGACATAATAACATATTTACACGAACGACACATTTTTTAAATATTTTAAGTCATAGAGACACTGGCGAAATGTTTTATTGAACCAAGTAAAATTTTTATTTAAAAGAATGGATAGTTAAAGAATGACGTCACTCTTAAACGAGATGAACTCAGTATTAAAGATACATTAGTATTGGTTGTTTTTTTTAATTATATTAGAAAAAGGAAGAGGTTCTCAATTCAACTTCATTTTGTTTTATTTAAAAGCTGGTGCTTTTCATTTAAATTTGATAAATATCTCACGAGTGGTTTTTGAGTTATATTTAATAATACTTATTTAATTGACTTTGACTACATTGATATGTTCCCATTTCTGTATGAGTTAAAAAATCGGAGGTAACGTAAATTTAAATCTGTTTTAAATTATTTATTTATCAAGTGTTTAATGTGTTGTTAATTTATTATACTACGTTAAAAGAAATAATTCGAAGTTTTATTTTTTCCTGTACATATGAAGTACTTTGACAAGCGAACCAAGTTAAATTGAAGTTAAAAGGAATCTGTACAAGATATGGTCGGAAAGTCAGGCGCTAATTTTCGTCAATTATTTGTTGTCAGTCGATAATTAGGATTGAGCAGCTATTACTGCTCAACCCACCCTGGGAGCCGCAGCTGAGGTTTACAACTTTGGGTTTACTTCATACTGCGACTCGCTGAGGCATTTTACGAGTTATCGACTGAGAGGAACTTGGTCGTGAAAATCTGTCGCTGGCTCACGGACTAGTAATGTTTCCAAATTTGTATTTAAGACGTCAAACCTCAAGCGTAATTTTACCGCCTTCTTTAGTCATGGTGTTAGTGACAATTCGAATTACTGAGCTTTCAAAAGTTACTGTAGAATAATATGTTCGGTAATTTGTGCATCAAAATCTTACGCTTATTTCGAATTAATATTTCTCAGTTGCCAGTAAAGCTGTCAAGTTTTACACCTAAAAGTAAGTATCTTCACGCCAATATCCCCGAAGAGGCAGAGGCACAACTAGGGCACTCTCGACTAGTCGAAGACACTAAGTCCCACAATGTCACAAGCCCGTCGCCAACCGGGCACATATCTAATCCCAGGCAATGTTAATTTTATTAGAAAATATATATTTTGTAATGTTTTTGCTGCCCGACCCGGGGATCAAAGCCCGGACCTCAAGAAGTCAAGTCCGACGCTGGACCGCTAGACCACAGAGACGACAAGTTATATTCTTACAAGTAATTTATGGAGACTCTAGCAAATTTTTAGCGTTATAAAACTCATGGTGAGAACTCGAGACTACTACACTAGCCGGTGATATAGTAGGTAACTAGGATAAATGCCTAAGCTAAGAAAAAACTATCGCGCAATTTCATCTTCAAAGACTTAACTTGAAGGAAATTAAACCTGTACCTGTCAAATGATTTCATTAGGAAGAACGAGTTTAACTCAAACGAAGTGGTCATTCACGTTATCTTAATTCGACGACTTCCGATGACAATGACCTTAAACTAATTAGGAAGATACCAGGTTAATGGTCATCCTTAAATAAGTATAAATAGGTTAAGTTCAGTTATTAGACAAATACTAGTAAAAATGAAATCCTTAACGTTGTTGTGCATCGTAGTTTTAAGCCTGGTCGAGAGTTTTGGAATATTTTTACCGTTGAACTCGGATGTTGGAATTCGAAAAGCACCAAGATGTAAGTACATTTTTTTTGTAATTCGGCTGTGAAAAAAGTTGTTTTCTATATATAGTTGTGGAGCATCTATAACTAACATACATGTTTACTTTGGAATAAAATTAATTCGTGTGATTTGGCCAGAGATATTTTTTATGCTATATAAGAATGAACAAGCAGAAGGCTCGACTGAAAGTAAAAACAACCGTCGCCTATGCTTCGCCATCTTATAGCGTATCTTATGTATATATTTTTTATTACTTTGTAATCTGTATATCATTCCATTTGTCTTTAATACCCGCTAAGTTAAATATATTTTAATATTGGGTCAAAAGAGACGCAGATGCGTATAACGTTTACACTGTATAGTGGAAAAAGACAAGTGTTATTTTAAGAAAGTGTAAATTTCCCCGTGTTGGTCCGGTCTTCTTTGCAGAATAGACCATCTGCCTTTCTTGCCAGGCAGCTCGTAAAAGGCGAGCATAGGCTTATCATCACAAACACCGTGACATCTGACTAGGTGGTAGAGTTTTGCAGCGACTTGCCTGGATTGGTACCACCGCCTTACCTATTTTCCTGCCGTCATAACGTCATGACGTGTTCCGGTTCGGAGGGTAAGGTAGTCGGTAAACTTACTTTTGCTCGAGGCCTAACATACTGACCTCAGGTTGGCAACGCACCATTACCATCTTTGGTATCTTTAGGCGGCGTGAATTTCTTACTCAGGAAATCCGTCTGCTTGTTTGCCTTCCTATAACAAAAAAAAATGCAATGGAAATTCTAGTAAGTAGGTAAATAATATAACGCTTTTACAATTCAATTTCGAAGTTATAATTTTATACTTATACTAGCTGTTACTCGCGGCTTCGCCCGCGTAGTCTATTATTTTTAATATTTAGCTCTCCAACGCTGTCCTTAAAATAAAAAAAAAAATTAAGGTAAAAAAGACTTCGTCATTTTCCAAAGTTAAATCTATTTTTGATTTAATTTTGGAAAAGCGTCAAATATTTGCCGTCAAAACGGAACATACGAGGGGTCTTCAATAATTACTTAGCCTCATCGCCCCATGGCGTTGTTGTTACAAAAGAGTTTTACTATCGTGCAGTAAATACTTTTTGAAGTCTATCAAGTAGTTTTCAGTCTTTTCCCTTCATTTGTTTTGTTTTGACAGCCTTTGGAAGCGAGCGTGTCGGTCGGTTTTGCAAAACAGGATAAAGAACAATATCGTTCGGTGATTAGATTCTTGTTTTTGGAAGGGAAATTGCGCAGCGAAATCAAAGAGCGCTTGGATGCTGTGTACGGTAACTCTTCTCCTTCGATGGCGACCGTCAAAAATTGGTTCAACGAGTTTGCTCGTTGGCTGCACGTCGGTTTTTGATGAGCCACGCCCAGGTGCACCGAAAACGGCTACTACAGAAGAAAACGTAAAAAAATCCACGAACTCGTGTTGGCAGACCGGCGACTGAAGATTCACGAGATAGCTGAGACTGTAGGCATCGCAGATGGGACAAAGCATCATATTCTGCACGAAGAATTGGGTATGAAAAAGTTGTCGGCGCGATGTGTGCCGCGTTTGCTCACACCAGACAACAAGCGCAACCGTGAGACCACATCGGCGATATCTTTGGCGCTGTTTCATCGCAACCCGGCGGAGTTTTTGCGTCGTTTTGTGACCGTCGATGAAACGTGGGTTCACTGGTACACACCAGAGACCAAGGAACAGTTGAAACAGTGGACTTGACCCGGCGAACGTGCTCCAAAGAAGGCGAAGACTGTTCAATCGGTAGGAAAGGTGATGGCCAGTGTTTTTTGGGACTCACAAAGTGTGATTTACATCGATTACCTCCAGAAGGGTAAAACAATCACGGGGATCTACTATTCTGACTTATTGGGCAGATTCGACGCCGAATTGAAAAAGAACTGCCCCATTTGGCAAAAAAAGTGCTGTTTCACCACGACAACGCGCCGGCTCACACCTCCGCCGTTGTCATTGCCAAATTGATCGAATTGCGCTACGAATTGCTGCCCCACCCACCGTATTCTCCAGACTTGGCTCCATGCGACTTTTTCTTGTTCCCAAATCTGAAAAAGTAACTCGCCGGCAAAAGATTTTGGTCGAATGATGAGGTCATCGCCGCCACAGAGGCCTATTGTGAAGACCTCGGGAAATCGTATTTTCTTGACGGGTTAAAAAAGTTGGAGCATCGCTGGTCCAAGTGTATTGAATTGAAAGGAGACTATGTTAAAAAATAAATCTTTACTTTCTCAAAATTTTCTTTATTTTTTCTTAGGCTAAAAAATTATTGAATGGGCCCTCGTACACTTTCTTTTTTCTAATTTCACCTCAGATAAATGGTAGGAATACGTAATTGTCTCTACTGTTTTATCTGCACCTGTGAAATTAAACTGTATCCCAAGTTAGAGAAACCTCTAACTTGATCTTTATTGTTTTCTTTGATTGAAAGAAGATTTTTTGGAAATTTTAGAAATATACATCGTCTCTATGGTCTAGCCGTCCGGCATTGGACATGACTTCTTGAGATCCTAGGTTCGATCTCCGGGCCGGGCAAAAAAAAATTCAACTAAAAGTAACGTTGTCACTTGCTCGGGATTGGATAAGTGCTCGGTTGGCTACAGGATTGCCACCTATCATATCGTGGGACTTAATGTCTTTGGCTAGTCGTAGGTGCTCTGGTTGTAGGTACAGTTAGGAAGAACTAACCCTTCGGTGATATCTTTGGTAACTCACATTTAGAAATTGCAGGAACAACATTTTCAGCTTTGAATTTTGCAAAAAATAATTCTGCCCAAAATTATTAACAATGGTAATTTCACGTTAAAAGAACGGGATCTTCCAGGGGTAGAGTGGCATGAGTGGTCACTTTTGGTGAAGTGAACATGTCACTTAAAGATAGTTCAAGGAGAAATAAAGTTTTTTTATTATGTTCCAACTCAGCATCAAGCTCATTTTTATTATTTGTCTCCTTACTTATTGCAGTAGTAGACTGCCGAGAAAGTCGAAATCTTTTTCTAACCCTTGTTATTCATAAGTATGTAATTACTCAAGCATTTTTTACTATACGATAAAATATCGAAGTATACCCTTTCAAACAAAATTTTTTTTCACAAAACAATTTTCCAAATTAGTCCAGGGGTCTTTGAGTATAATCGCGTAACATACAAAAAAACTATATAGACGAATTGATAACCTCCTCCTTTTTAAAGTCAGTTAAAAAGTATTCTATGTTACTCTCTGGCTCCTAAACTACTCCTATACCATTTTCGTTCAGATCGGTCCAGGGGTTAGACCGTGAAAAAGGAACAAACAAACAAACAAAAACTTTCGCATTTATAATATTACTGGGGATTACTGCATGTCGTAGTTCTATATATCATTGCCAAGCCAGCAGGCAGCACTCGTGATGATAAAGGACAACAGTCGCCTACAAACAGCATAGATGTTGCTGGAACATTATGATTTTATATCCAGATAGTAGAAATTATTTACAAAACATATATTCATCGTCCAGGGAACCTCCCGTGGATGGGCGTTGGCTTGTGGTGTAATGGCTGTCCACCTCGGAGCTGTGAAGACGATGAAGCCATCATACACGGGTATTGCTGTGGCTGTGCATATTCTTTAGGTAAGAAATTATCAAGCAGCTTACATTTGTAAAGCAAGTATATTCTTATAATTGGGACACACTAAAAATTTTGCATTTCTAGCTAATCGGAACCATTTGAATTTCAAATGTTATATTTTCTTTATAGTAATAAAAAAACAATTGGCGGGAAATCATTTGTAAATTGCTCTTTTATCACACGTCCAAGTTCTACGTACGCAACGAAAATAGAACTAAGTCGAAAAGATTTTAGAGCGATGATTTTTTATGATTTTAAAAGTTCTCTTTCTCCGCAAGACTGCCGCTCGTTTTTCAAATGCTTTTGGGAGAGAAGCACCTTGTTTGGCAACAGTGAGGCTATAGTTTTCTGAATTTGAGAGAGTTCGATTTTCTTTACATGACGAATTTCGTAAATGGCGGCCTTCAACTGCCGCCAACGAAAACAATTTGGCTACTGTTAAGCGGTTAATTGAAGAAAACATCCGGATTATCTATGAGACAATTCGAGGACTATTGGGGATTGGTAAGAGCCAAATTCAGAAAATTTTACACAAAGAATTGAAAGTTCGGAAACTTTGTTGTCGTTGGATCCCTCATGAACTGACAGCGGAGCAAAAGTGGGATCGCGTGGAATGGTGCTCACAGATGCTACTGAAGGACATTCTTATGCTGTTTATGACATTGTCATAGGAGACGAAACGTGGATTTACTGTAGAACCTGAAGAAAAACAGCAATCTTGTGAATGGGTGTTTGAAAATGAGAACAGACCAACAAAAGTGAGACCAGCGAGAAACGTTGGTAAAAAAATAAAACATATTAAAAAAATATATTATTTTTTAGCTACCGGTCCCATCTGTACAATTCCACTTGAAGATCAAAAGAGTGTTAATGCCGAGTGGTGTTCTACCATTTGTTTAGCCAGGGTGTTAGAAAAAGTTCACGAAAGACGACCCAAAAGCCGCATTTTCCTACACCATGATAACGCTTCTTTATACACGGCCAACAAAACTCCGTCATTACCAAGTTAACAAGTCATTTAAAATGACTTTGAAATTGAAAAAATGTAAAGATTATTTTGACAAAAGCAAAAATCATAATATTTTAGTCATAAAATGTTTTTTTAAGTTACGCTAAACTTACAGTGTGACCTTAGAGTGTGACCTACGTAATACTAGTTTAATCCGTTGCGTAGTTCTGAATATCTAAGCATAAGTACATTGGGACAGACAGCGGAAAGCGACTAAGTATGTTTTATACTATGTAATTATTTAGTACACTAAAATATGAATTTCATAATGACCACTATGACATCGACATCCCCGGTGTTGGTCAGGGCCCTGTGTAAAATTCTGACCATCTTCCTCCCAGTCAGGGCAGCTCATAAGAGGCGAACATAAGTTAAATGGGTCATTACGTACCAGCAAGATCGCTTGTGGCAGTGCTGGGCAGCGATTTTCTCAGGTAGGGATTAACCGCCTTACCTGTTCTTGACTCCATTACATTGTCATGTTCCGGTTTGGAGGGCAGCCGGTAAAACAAAAGACCTTTTATTCCGGCCTCAGGATAGTAACTCACTTATAATAATTCATCTATGGTGTCTATGTCACAGATGTCGCTTGACATTAGAAGAAACGTGTGCTTGTCTGTCTCATGCCATAAAATACATGTACCTAAACACCTCTCTACATAATATAACGTAGGTACTTACTTGTTTGTTAATAACTATTTCGGTATTGTAGTTTTACAAATTTAATTTTCCTGTTGCAGATAAACTTCCAGTGATCTGTCCAGAGTTCCTGCAGTGTCCACTAAACTTACACGGACTCTGCCATGACTACGAGTATATGATGAGATGCTGCTGCTGACACCAACGTTAGATAAAATGTCTATAGTTTAAAACAGAAAGCCTGTTTAATCTTAATACCGCCGGTTCCTATAATCAAAGAAACGTAATCCGTAAATTTAACTATGCGTAGATTGCTCAAAAACATGAGTAACGCTCCGTGCGTTAGTCATATTTTCAAAAAAGTTTCGAGAATTGTCGAAAACGGACAACCGTACTAATTGTACAAAATACTACTAACTGTAATCAAAGCGACTTGTTTCTTGAATATAGGAACTGGGCATAGATCCGATTGGTAGAAATTGAAACTTTTATTAATAATTTTAGGTGCCAGTAAAACTGCAAAAATCGACTCAAATTTCATTACTTCGTTGCGACTTAATAATTCCTTTGTCGAAAATTATAATTTAAAGATGCGAATGGTGGCTTATTTTGATTTACCCGATGTCGTCGGCTAGGAACATGAAAATGTATGAATTGATTAGTCGGAAACAATTTGTCTAATCTTGATAAAATTGGTCGGAATCGGAATCATTAGCTACCTTCCAAAAAACAAATAATCAAATTCTGTTCATTGTTGGCCAAATTCTACCGTACCTTGATAAAATTAATATAGGACTACCTTGCAGTCTGAGCTGAGCATTCTACAGCAAGCGGGCAGGTCAAAATTGTTGATGTTTCCGATTTTATTAGTTTTTGAATTGAATATGTTATACAGCTCTTAATGTGCCCCTTACTTAGACATATATAATTTTTAAATACAATACATAGTTTACCCCGTGTTGGTCCGGGCTCCTCTGTAGAATAGACCATCTGCCTTTCTTGCCAGGCAGCTCGTAAAAGGCGAGCATAGGCTCACCGTCACTAACACCGTGACATCTGACTAGGTGGTAGAGTTTAGCAGCGACTCGCCCGGATTGGTACCAACCGCCTTACATATTTCTGCCGCCATAACGTTTACCGGGTCGGAGGGTAAGATAGCCGGTAAACTTACTTTTGCTCGAGGCCTAACATCCCGGCCTCAGGTTGGCAACGCACCATTACCACATTTGGTGCCTCTAGGCGGCGTGAATTTCTTAACATCAGGAAATCCGTCTGCTTGTTTGCCTTCCAATATCATAAAAAAAATTGTAAGTTCTAGCACATTTAAGTTTTGACAAACTCAGATATGCATAGTTTCAAACGCAAGTATTATAATAATTTAAGCAAGTAATATAAACCATTAAAATTTATACCAGACTTAAGCTCGGTTCCTATAATTCATCAACGAACAACAAACCGTTTGTATTATTACTGGCAGTTTGCCTAAAAGTGACAAAGCGTTGCTCATAGTTACACAAAATGATTCGAGTTAACAGTCGATAACGAACGACCGTAGTTATTTTTTTTACTATTGGCACAAAAAACTACCATTCGTGAGCAAAACGACTCGTTTCTTGAATATAAGAACCGGGCGTTAAATGTTAATGAGCTTCTTGATGACGTAGAATGCCCAACGTGACAGTGAAATTAGTCAGTATTTAGCAGTTTCATTGTTTTTAACATATTAGACTTGTTGGAGGATGTGTCATCCTCGTGAAGCACTGTCCTAAAAATATGAAGCTAAAATAAAAGATCCTTTTGTAGCATACTGTTTTAATTTCTATTTAAACCCTTAATACAGAATTACAGTGGGTTAGCATTTTAAGTAAACTTAACTTTTCACATAATCGTACAAAAATAACTACCCGAGTAAGTTACACATTCAAAACGATAAAACAATTCATGTCCAATATTTTAAATAACAATAATTTTTATCTATAAATAATTTCTGGGAGTATCATATTTTCGAATCGCCTTAACTTTTATAGGTATTGCACAAACGACCATTTTTAAACTTTCTCAATTTAGTAAACGTAAAATACAAAGAACATAGTCGTTTAATAACTTACAGAAATTACATTTTAATGGTCTTCTTTCAACATAAGTTACATAACAGTACGCCTATGAAGAACTGAATACGTTGTTGGACGTGGTTTAATTATGTTACCTGCATGGACACAAAAGATCACACCCTTCATCGTCCTAGGTATAAACAGATAACCCACAATGATTAATGAAGTAAATGTGGACAAAACGTAGGTCGAAAATGTGATAAAATGGAGTTTGAAACGTAAACTCCCTAATTTGTGTGTGTATCACAAATATAAACTAGTAAACATCTTATTGCTTCCCTACATTAGTCGCGAAATTTTAAAATCGTTTGTCTGTGCCATACCTTACACTGATATTTAAAATATTGTACTATAATTTAACTATCACATACGATGGTGATATTGCTGAAAATGTCTTTTAATACTATGTTCCCACTGGATTTTAAGTTGTCTACATAAGTTTACTATACATCTGTCTAAACTAAGGCCGATCCGCTATATCTACAATTTTGTGTTAAAGCAATCATTTATAACTACAGCTGTGTTGCGCATTTACAAATAGATGAAATGAGGCCGTTTCATTTAAAAAAGAACTTTCTTCTATCTCGAGATGAAATAGAGTGCTGTCTATAAGCAATATTTCAATAATACAAGGTATCGCTACACAGAAAGACGACCTTATTGCACACACAATAAAACCGCGGTTTTACATAGACAGTTAGCAGTTTTGTACCACTGCTTCAAGACGTCACCACTACAGGCGATGGTGGCCAACATACACGAGCTCGTTAACAAACATCAAGTGTAAAGAAACAACACATCTGTAGTGACATAAATTGTTTAATTTAAAATTCATGTTAAGGGACATACCACTAGCGCCGCTACTTGAAAGATACATAAATATACAAATTACATAAAAACGTCAAGGTTTTACTAACCCACACTAAAATCTATGTTGGATTTGAAACAACTTTGCAGATTTTAAAGATTATTATATTACTTTATTAAACATTCAAAAAGGAGACATGAATGTCAACAGCCTCACTGTTAGGAACGTAAAATCTGATTAAAAAAACAAGTAAGAATTGAAGGGGATGATCCTTAACTGTGAGTAAGAACCAAAATTAACGCTAAGATGATGTTTCAAAATCCGTATAAAATAGATTACATTAGCGAGAAATACTGAGTTTTTACAATTTTACATATGTCGTAAGAGATGAAATTATTACATTAAGATATCGCCTTTTAGAGTTAACTTTCATTTTTTTATCAAAGTCGTAGTTTTATAACATATTTCTGTGTAGCAGCGGCTGTGATAACGACGCCTTAAATTATATTAAACTCAACACAAAATCCAACACAGCATAACCTCAGTATGCATTGTTATATTGCTATAGATAAATACATATATTTACACAAAGTTAACGGACGAAAATATTGACACAAACTCGTGCTCATTTAGGTAGCGTGCGCGCCACCGGAGGGAATGTTGGGAAGGTATGTTGGGAAATAAAAAAAATCAACAAGTCGAGCAGAAGTTTAATACTTCACTATGGTCTAAGGCCTCATTCGCACAAGCGTTTAAATGTGTAACATTAAACCTTAAAGTTTGTGCCACAACGTGATTTTTCAAACTCTGAGTGATAAAAAAAAACGTTATTTGTAAATCCGCGAACGTGAATAGATCATTTTAAACACGCTGTGAATCAGTAAATAGGTAATAAGCACCTTGGCAGACAATATTGACATAACATCTGTATCAATCTTTTCGTTTTTTAAATTTGTGTAATTTAAGCAGCATAGTGCTTTAGAACGCATTAATACATATTTGTATGGAATAACACCCAGTGCTCGTGAGTTAGTACCTGTGAATGAATTTTCAACTTAAAAGCATACTACGACGGCTTTTAGATAGGTAATAAGTCCCATAATTTGATAATGGCATATTCATAGATTTATTATTTAATGATATTAAACATTTGGTCAGGTTGATTTTTTTGTTTGACAAAAATATTGTTAAAATGTTGCATTAAACAGAATTGCTACTATTACGAAATCACTCTTAATAATAAATCAGTTTAGATATAATTATTTTAAATATGATGTGCCATTTCACACTCTCGTATTATAAACGCATAAAAACCTAACTTATGTAGTGTAATTAGGTCCATTATAATCCAGACGGATACGGACTACTTTTGTATCTCAAAATAAAGATTGAACGTTGTTTCTTTTATACATTTAATAATTTGATATTGATCTTATTTGACATATTTTCTCCGAGATATCGCGCGCATTTTTCATCTCTTTGATTATACGTATTATTGGACGAGACGAACAAACACTTGTCTCACTCCTTCCCGCGAACATGCCATGCCTTAATAAATAAAGAGATACTCCTTCTTGATGGACTCAAGTATCACACTTTATTGTTTTGTTTCTTTTGTATTTTTAAATAGATATACAGTTTCAATTCGAATTTACATAGCTTTATTACATTTTGTCGTGTGTGAAACATTTCGCTAACAAATGTTTTCTTTCTTTCTTAATATGAAAAAATCAAAATTGTTCATATACCTAATGCATCACATATAATGATGTCATTTGTTCATTTAAATGTTATCAATGAAAAATATTTAACAATAGTTTATATAAAGTGTTTAAAAAAGGTAATTTCAAATAAAACTGATTTATTATTAAATTGGCGATTTAATTCTTAAGACTTTCGAGCACATACTCTGGATCCAACATAGCCTAAACTTGTTAATGGACATATTTGAGAGACTCGCATAACCTTAACACGTTAACAAAGACACTCACGTGACAAAATGCTCTTCATTTGACTAACCGCGAATTCATTTTTATCTTTTTCGTATTACGTATTACATCATTTACATCAGACATGTCTGATGTTTTAGTTTCGTTCTGTCAGACCAGACACGGAGCAGGTTAAAACGTCAGTTTCTTAACATGTCTCATGTGGAAACATTGGAATAAAATAGTAAAAGATATAACAACGAAATCACGATTACTCCAAATGTAAGATTCATAAGACATTAGTATTGTAACTATATCTCATCCAATATGTTCAGGTATTTAGAACTTCTGGTAAAGTAAACTCAAATACATGAACTCAGAAAACGTAATGGCCACAGTACATTAGGAACACAATGTTTATACAACTACCAACGCCTTGCTCAATATGCACTGTTGCCATAACACACCATTTTGAGCAGTCGTGTATCAAAGGCATGTGATACCATGTGTGAACACGCGGTAAGTTCACGCTCTCACATCCTGCTGAATTTGGGTATACAACACAAAATTAACCTATCCTCATTATATATAAACATGTATAAACATACACCCATCCATTTCACCTCGTTTAAACTAATATATCGGACAATAGCAACTTAAGTGAAGTTAGCTTATGATGTAACAGCGCCCTCTGGCGGCCGACACTATGACATACATATAAAATTTATTTAAAACAATATTAATGCGATCATAAAATATTTTGTGGTAATTGCATTCCAACTGTTGGGTGTAGCGGTCGGCGCGAGCGACGCTCGCTTCCATAGCGACTTGCCGCCCACCTGCCGCCACATATGGTACACATGAATAACTTTAAATAATAAAACTAAATGTGAATTTTTATAAGTATATATGTTTTAAATTATTTGTTTATTAAGACAAATATTGTGCAAGTTTAGAGGGCGTCCATAAATTACTTGAGGAGTTTTTTTTAATTTTCTGTCGCATGGTGGGATGTCGTGAGATTTAACCGAACCTAACCTCCCTTCCTCAGTGTGGCAACACACATTACCACCTGTGGTGTATCTAAGCTACGTGAATTCCCTACCATCAGGAAATCCTTCTGTTTATTTGCCTTCCAGTATCATAAAAAAACTAAGTGGTAATAATATATGGAGGTCATAGAAAACGGTAGTAAAGAATTATTTATATAGATCAGCGGTCGGCAACCTTTTGGTAGGCAAGGGCAACAAGGCGGCTAAAAAACTAAAGATGGGCCATACTTTTGATATTTACCCTGGAAGCCAAATACACCTACATATAATTGGCCATGTCCCATAGAAAAAATGAAAATGGGCGGAGAGAAGCGCGTTCTTAAGGCTGAATCTACACTATACGCCGTATATTATACGGTCAAGCGCGGAACGTTCATAAATTTATTTTGATATTTATAACTTGTTTTTGAGACATGCATGGGCCGCAGGTTGCCGACCGCTGAGTTATAGATCACTCCGGCATGGGCTGTAGCAGTTCTGATATATTATAAATAAATTCAATAAATTCAGATCAAATTGAGATATTTGGTTTAAAAAAATATGGTGGTTTGGCAGTCAGTAGATGTATAAAGTCCAAGTATAAATAAAATTATTTTCTTCTGAACAAATTAAGGAATTATCTTAATTGTTTTACGATTACGTTCAAGATTGAATCTTAAACATTTACATTATGGATTAAATGGACCAAAATAGTATATATTGTTTTATAAAAAAACTGCGTGATACTTGCCCCCTCTCTTCAGTGTAAGATTAGACTCGACCCCAGATCCCTACCCGGAAGTGTTGCAACATAGCTTTTGACCACCAGTGGTCTTTTTGGTAATGACCCATTTAATATAAGTGCGCCTCTTACGAGCCGGGCAGGAAGGCAGATGGTCTATTCTACACAAAAGAAATAGCAAGGAAAAACACTATTTCAAGCTTTTTCAAACATATCAATAAGTACAACATTCAATATGTACGAAAATTTAAATATACACACAAGTACAGTGTGACTATATTAATACTGTGTGTGTGTCACTGACCGTGGCACGGAGTCAACGGCTCAACAGCACAAGGATTTTCCGGTGTCGTATGTGTGTGTGTTTGTTTGTGTGTGTGTGTGTGTGTGTGTGTGTGTGTGTGTGTGTGTGTGTGTGTGTGTGTGT
>NJDC01001979.1:326543-339452 GCA_002245475.1 Calephelis virginiensis | reverse complement strand
AAGTGTGTGTGGGTGCGTGTGTCCATGTTAGTGTGTCCGTCACTGACCGTGGCGCGGCGTCGCTCAGCAGCACGAGGACTTGCCGGTGTCGATGGGGCGGCCCTGGTCTATCTTGACGGCGGCTCCAGCGGGCGCGGCGCCGGCGGAGGGCGGCCCGACGCGAGACTTGATTTCCGCCGCCATCGTCATGAACGCCTGCTCAACGTTCGTCGAGTTCTTCGCCGATGTCTCCAAGAACGGTATGCCGAGTTGTTCTGCGTATTGCTGGAAAACACAAATAACAAGAATACATGTAACACCAACGCACAATACAAATATGGACAGTAGGAAAACTAGCTACAAACATTCGCACACACACTCACAAAAACATGCGTATCGACGCGGCCGCTTAGAGGGTTTCGTAATGCTATTTAAAACTATATAGTTTTGAAATTTATATACTTGTCTGTAAACTACATAGTTATTGAAAATATAATGTATGTTATACTATCGCTTCCATTGAGTGTGGTGAGTATTTTGACAATTAGGCATAGTTTCCGCACAATTCTATAATAGTTACTTTGGTCACATTAAGTTACTTATATGCAGATTGCAGGTGTTACGAAACCTATGGGTATTTTAAAATGCGATTCTTTTAGTGTTATAGGGCGTATATGGAGAAGTTTTGGTGCCATCGAGAGAAAAGATGGTTGCAGTTTTTTCATAATTATTGAATTTCTTGTTTATATTGAGTAAAATTAGTCAATTTTGGTGGCAGAAATGAAATAATCATGAAGAAGTTGGCGTATCGTGTATTCCCTCGTTGCCGCCAAATCTCACTATATGAGCTCGAGTAATGAGGCCACTTACTCAAGACCCTGACATGACCTTTGTTGACAATTTGTGACTAATTATGAATAATTGGTAATTATTCATAATAATTCATAATATTGGACATGACTTTTGTTGACGACTTGTGACTAACTGGTCTTAAAATATTTTCGTCATAACATAAACGCTCATAATAAGTCAACGTAGGAAGAAATTCATATTAAATTAAAATAAAACAAATTATTGGTCTAATATTTAATTTAAGTATTTAATGCCAGTGTCAAAGTATTTGCAGATCTGTCTTGCTCCCTCCACATTCATTACTCTTTTCATACAAATATTCTCTGGTTTCGGACACTAAAACATACATATAATATGCATGCATTTTCATTATAATAATAATAGAAGTATAAAATTAAGTAAAAAGAAAAACACTGCACATGTGCTAACATATATATGTAATTTTTTTTTATATTTAATTCATCAGAATTAAATAACATATAACACACACACATCATAATATTTTATTAGTAAAGTAATATTGTTGCAAAACTTGGAGTTAACAAAATGATTTCTCAGTAGTCTTAAAAAATCAAAAAAGTCAAATTTGAGAAAAAACCTATTCCAGTTATTTTACGAAGAACTTTTAAGTTGACAACTTTAAAAATGATAGACATGGAGTTACTTCACTGATGGAAAGCTAAATCAGCTTTATATGCAGAAAAAAAAGTTGGGAGGTGTCAAGGGACACCTGAATGGGATGAAATTCTCTCTCTATCTCTCTCTCTCTCCCTCAATCTCTATCTATCTCTATCAGACAGAGAAACATGCGCACGCCGCACAGCTTACAAGTAAGCACAGCTTAGTAATAGCAAAAAGGGTCGCGACAACTTTTCGTGAGAATTTTTCCGTCTTCAGCCCCCTTTCACAATGTGTAATAAGGAACTTCATTCCAAAAGAATCAATCAACAATGAACAAAATGTTGACATAAAATTACTAAATTATCTGGGCTAAAGTTATGACAATCTTGTGAAAAAAAAATTGGAAAATAAGTCAATCTACCCTTAATTATACAAAATAATTTAAAATTTAAACATGATCCCATTGTTAATTTACCTGTAACTTGTAACAAAATTGGGAATTACCCATGGGTTGTTTGAATGTGAATTTCATGGTAAAAAATGGCTCAGTTTATTCCAGTAACAGTTGGATTTATGTTGTAAATTATGTCTGTAAAATCGAATCGGTCCATGTATGGGTACGATCTGACAAATTGTGGGGTTTTAAAAACTACTGATCCCTTTATAAGAGAAGAAAATGAGTTTTTTTTAATCAGTTGTAAATATATTTTAAAATGTATGCCAAATCTTCTTGACGCCCCATTGTGGCCTTTGTTTATTCATGCTAGAATCGCCCTAATTTAAAGCCTGATTTTGAGTGTTCACTGATCAAACTTACAATCTTTCATGTTTTCCCAATGAAATCAAGTAAATTAATTTGGAAACAATAAATTCTATTTACTGCCAAAACCAGCTACTCTAACAAAACAATACTGTAGAGGTTACTATTTTTTGTTACCAAGTTCACAACAATCTATCCGCATTACAAACTTCCTTTATAAAAACAATTTATTCTCAAAAACTTGTTTTACCAGTAGGTGGTAAATATTTTAATTGATGATATTATATTCTTTGATAGACATCAAAATATTCTATTAATTATTATTTATTGTACTCCCGATTTTTTTTAGAATCTGGGATCTTAAAGATACAAATATAACAAAAGCGAGGAATTCATAGAATAACAATATTTGATTTTGGTCAGACAGTTTGTATAAATGATTATCTATCTGATTTTCTAAATAAACTTTAAGCAATTTAATAACACTTATAATATCAAAAATATGTTTATCATTTCACCTATCCTAAAAGCTGCTACATTTGGCCATTGTATAACTATTATACGTTAGACATAATGTAAGCATTAATTAAATTATATCATCATATCATCTAAAAATAAATTAAATTATAAAAAAAAGCGAAAAAGTCTTACTTTAGCTGTTGCATAGTCCACAACTTTCTTTGTAGTCAGATCACATTTGTTGCCGACCAGTAACTTGTTTACATTGTCACAAGCATAGCGGTCGATCTCTTCCAACCACTGTTTAACATTACTGAATGAATCCTGTTGACAAGCATTAATTAATTAATGAATATACAATGTACTGTTTGTTAACAAACACAATATTACACTACCGCTAATACATGTGTAATCACAGTAAAATGCAAGTGCATTTTAAATCCAACTATACATTTTCACATCATATTATGACAAAATGAGCAGTATTATGAAAAATTTGTAACTTACTGTAAGTACCACATTTTTGACAAACAAGAATTATTATTATTAATTTAAAATACACAAAGCAGCCAGTTTTATTACTTCAGAGTTTTGTAGTAATTTAACAATTTAAGTATCCAGGGAGAAATAAATTACTCAAGTGGAACTTGCATAAACACATACATTTTTCCAGAACATGTTTTACTAAACACTCAATAAACATAGAAATGTAAAATTGGAGTTGGATTTCAATTTTAGACAGTATTTGGTTAAACACATGTCTAAATTATTTTGTGGTAAAATATTGATTTTAAACTAAGTTCTCAGAACTAAAATTCCAAAGGAAATATTTTCCATACTGTTTTCAATCACAACCGCACAAAATAGTAATTTCTAAATAGTGAGAACTGTTACTGCAGAAACTTATCACTTTTAGAATCTCTTGTTACAAAACAAATAAGAAAGTAGTAATTAACTTTACTCAAAAAAGAAAATAAATTTGTTGAGTAAGGGAGTAATGATGAAACTGCAGAAATTAAACATCACTAAAAAAGTGTACAATCAGTCATTACTTTTTTGTCAAAATTAAAAAAGTGTAACATAAAACAAAAACAGTCAATATACATTCTAAATCACCAAAAGGTTTTCTTTAATTACGCCTTTAAGTTCCATAAAAAAGAATCAGTATTTTTTTTTTATTTTTTTTCTGATTTTGAAAGGCAAACAAGCAGACAGATTTCCTGATGGTAAGAAATTCACGCCGCCTAGAGCCACCAAAGGTGGTTATGGTGCATTGCTAACCTGAGGCCGGGGTGTTAAGCCTCGAGCAAAAGTAAGTTTACCGGTTACCTTATTCTCCGAACCAGAGCACATAATGACATTATGGCAACAGGAATAGGTAAGGTGGTGGTACCAATGCGGGCCAGTCGCTGCGAAACTCTACCACCTAGTCGGATGTCACGTTGCTAGAGACGGTAAGCCTATGCTCGCCTTTTAAGAGCTGCCTGGCAGGAAGACATGTCTATTCTGCAAAGGAGCCTGGACCAACATGGGGGAAAAGTTAAAAAGTTTGATAATTTAATTACAAAAGATAAAACATATAATTACATTTATAGCATTCTGAGTAGTCTAGCATGACATAACATACAGTAATTGTGATACATATTATAATTTGCTATATTAAATTATAATTAAAAATTATAACAATTACATTGTGCAACAAACCTAATACGTTATTATGATAATGTTGAATAGCATTAAATATTACAATAAATAACTGATGTGATAACTAAATTAATGAATTACTGCTCAGTCGAGGTTTTATATATTTAAAGGCAGAAATATTAACACAATAATAATTGCCAAGCCGAGGGTCATCAAATTGAATTGACAGTAATTGACAACCATTTTCATTGCTTATTTAGTATAATGTTCTGTTGTACATGAAAGATAGTATGGTAAATTTAACTTTATTTTAAGATTGTAACACTCTGAGAAAGATAAGTAGATAAAATTGACATAATATATATTATACATTCAAAATTATTTTCTAGTTATAAAACTAGTTCATACAAATAATCCTTATATATTATCAATTCAAATAAACAGGAAGTTTTCCTGAAGGTTGAAAAATATACATAAGTAAAACAAAGATGTTAATGTTGTGTGGCCAAGTTGGAACCAATTTAATATAAATATTAAGTCTTTAATTGACATCTCAATAAAATGGCTTTTATTAAATGTGGGTATGTGATTTTAGTGTATTTTTACCTGGTCTGTACAGTCATAAACAATGATGATTCCATGTGCTCCTCTGTAGTATGATGAGGTGATTGTTCTGAACCTCTCTTGTCCAGCTGTGTCCCATATTTGCAACTTTATTGTTTTTCCATCTAGTTCTAAAGTTCTTATTTTAAAATCAACACCAATAGTGCTTATGTAGCTTTCTGTGTAGGTGTCATCAGCAAATCTAAGCAAAAGACAAGATTTGCCTACACCAGAGTCACCAATCAAGAGTAATTTGAACAAGTAATCGCTGAAAATATGAAAAAAAATAGTGTTATCTAAAAATGCAAGAAGTCTCTGCCTATCCCGAAAACGATTTAACATAAATACTCAGGCTTATAATACATACAGATCATATTGTGCGCGTAATACGTCAATAATAAAAAAAAACTAAACACGTACTTAGGAGGCGTATCTTTGTTTCAAGGAACAAAGAGACCATCATAGATCTAAAGTTCTGCAATGAAGTAACTTATATTTCGTTGAAGAGTATTCTCACACCCTTCACAAAGATTATGGTCTTATTACGTTTCAATTCGATAAATAGTAGGAACAATGAGTCACCATTTACTATAACAGAAATACTATTTTAAGTATAATTCTTAACATTTTGAAACTTCTTAGGACTCTGTTCCTAAGGAAATGAATGTGTTTCCTAAAGAGATTTTGCTGAAAATGGATTAAAATTTCCAATCAAGTTTTCCCACATCACACATAGACAGTAGGACAAAAGATACTTACTATTCTGGATTCATTTTATACTATAAATATATTTTAACTAATATTCTTAAAATGTAGATAATATCCAAAATCACAAAGTTCTTTGTTTTAATTATGTATTAGCACAAAATACAAAAAATTAAAATGTTAAACGTAGAATAATGGCCGCCACCGATACACCTACACTGACGTAAGTCAAATATACAATTTGACAGATTGCCACTTCACCATTTGTCAAATAATTCTTAGCAGAATAAAATAATTCATAGACAAACAGATAATAATAATGCAAATTTGACTACCTATTTAAGAATTGGCGTTTAAATTCATTATTAATCACTAGCTGTACCGACGAACTTTGTTCTATCTGTTTAGCTCAGACTCAAAGTACATTTTTATTGGTCTGAGCTGTTTAGTATGTACAGGAAAAAAATAAATATTTTTTTTCCAAGTTTTCTTGCAGTTTCCCTTTTTTATCTTTTAAACCTTGTCTTGGCTTCTATTACCAAATCGGTCTAGCCGTTCTCGAGTTTCAGAATTTGAGATCCGGGCAAAGAAAAGTTTTAGGTCAAGCCTATTTTTCATATTTTCTGTATTCTCAGAACATTGACGCCATTTATTAATTTCACTATTACTTTGTACATAGTGAACAGGTTGGCTAACCTATAATAATAAAAATATATAGAAGAAAGTACAAGTGAAATTGATAAATTGTGTCTAGAATTCCAACAAGCACCGACGAGGACAATAAGAAGTAAAAAAATTAGAATATTGACACTAAAAAAATCTAGGCAGGGACGCAGAACATAGGTATCTTATGTGCACTTAATCGTTTTCCTGTTTTTTTCTTAAAAAAAGTGTGGAATATTCCCCTGAATATCTGCCGCTCTCGGGGGAGAGCAACGGGTTATGTCGGACTTGAACCGACTAAAAACCACACTATGACCTGTGCGCTGCCCGGTTAGGAGCGAGATGGGGTCGCGTTGGCATTCACCATCCCGCTTCGCGGCTACGGCCCAGTCCTCCTTTCGTGCTGAAAGAGGAGCGACTCCAGCCATTGGAGTCGCCCCCTGGCGTGCGAGGCCGTGCTGGCCGAAGAAAGTCTCCTGACTTCCCCCGGCAGCTCCGCGTCGGAGGCGCTTTAAAGGCGAAGGAACCGCCTTCTTGCGATACTTTCCAAAGCCACCCCGAAAAGCACTTGCACAATTCGGAACGGTAGTGACCCGAGCCGCCGCTGCAGCCACTCTCAGAGGACCGGTCGGTTTTTTTTAGGCGATTCAGTAAAACAGATTTATTTTCTGCCTATTACTCTAAAATTAAGAGTGCCTACATTAAAAAAAGAAACAGTTTGAAATACCTACTTAAATTAGTTTCTTTCATTATATATCTCACTAAATAATTTTCCAAGATTTATTTTTCACCCCTACTTAAGTCCTTTCAGGCGCCAGGGGTCTACTTAGGAAATAGCCAATTTCTCACCCTGACTACTTCTCAAAATGACTATTTGTCGCCCTAGTAACCCAACGTAACCCTCTCCTTGATTTCGCGCATGTTCGAACCAATGTACTCTGTGGTTCGAACTTCAAAATTGTATTGAACATATCTTTATACTTGTGCCTACCAAAAATATTTAATATTAAGGGGACACAGTAAAAAAATCTAACTTCGCAGTCTATGACGAATCCTCCGTGGCTGCGCGTAGGTACGTTCTCACATATACTTACGGTGTTAATTTTGCCCCAATCTCCTTTGCCAGTATTTCTCGATATTTTCCTCTTTCGTACTCATCAACAAACGCTACCTACGTATTTCGCTTACTTACCTATGCAAATTGGTCGCTACATGTATCAATTTTTTTTTATTCGTACCTCTCATTTGCAACAAGAATCAGAAAAATAGTGTTTTAAATTGTTGATTTTGAATATTTTCAATATTTACTTAAGAAAAGATATCTGTTTTTCTTTTCCTTAATAGTCGACGTAAAATTATTACAACCTCTGTACATACTTACACAAGAAGGTGTTCTAAAGACGGATTCTTTCTTTATTTAGTTTTTGATAGTAGAATCTTGTTACGTGTGGTTTTAATGCTAGATGGTGCGTAACTAAAGTCGGGTTTTGTTTTGCGGCCAATCACTTTTCTTTTTTGTCGCCAAAATTAAACGCGGGCAACGTATCTGCCCGTTTAGAAACATTAGAAACTTAGGGCGCGCTAGATGTTTTTGTCAGCCGAAAAAGTCAGCGGATGGTAGGTATTTACGGTAACAGGACCTAGGTATTTACTCTTTAATGGTTAATTAAACAATACACATGCTTCTAAGTTCAAACATAAATAAGCGGCCGCTAATTCAATAAAATCGTTGTCACTTTCCTCCTATCACTTGACATTTTCCTCGTATACAACTCTTTGTGGAATAGACTATGAAATGCCTCCTCTCGCGAAAAAATGTACATGTCCGATAATGTTTCCAACTTAAGTTGTTTCGTCACATTTAAACAAAGAACAATTTAAATTTTCAAAGTCGATTTTTTCTATTGGAGTGGAACGTTGATTAAGTAGGTATATTAGGTCATAAACATACAGGGGCGTTTCTAAAGGCACTTTACGTTGATGTAACAGAAGCTACGTTGTTAAGCCCTTCACGTAATTACCGGATACTCGACTCTAAACCGGTAAATAAAAGACAATAGTTAATGTTGACTTAATGACATCAGGCAAAGATGAATGACAAATCCGAGCGACTCGCGGCAGAATTCTGCCTACCAGTCGCAGTGTAGGGGCAAAAAACTGATAAGTTGGTTTTGAGGAAAGCTGTTCTATATAATTGTAAGGAGCCTAAGTCAACGACGGGTAAAATAAAACATACATCCCGATAAACTCTTTAATTACATCATGTTTACTCCAAATATAAACTCTATAATGTTAGTGAATAAAACGTAATGGTGCGTCCTCTAACTGAACTATTATTATTAAAACTTAAAGTATCATTTCTTGAACTATATTAAGTGGTATTTTCCATATGTACAAACTCCTGTCTTTGTATCCAGCGATTATCTGTAAAGAAAATGATATAAAATATTAACTTGATATGTTCTGAAAAGCGTTGATAAATCTATAATCTGTATGTAAAAAATGGTACCTTGGTGTCGTGCACCGCCAGCGACAGCAGCATGAGGCTCGGCCCCCGCAGCTGGGCGCGGGGCGCGGGCTCCCCCTCGCGGAAAACGTACACGCACCCGTCGTAGCAGCCCGCGAACACCAGGCCCCCGCTCGCGCGCAGGCACACCGCGCCCTTGCCGCCCGCGTGGCTGCCCACGTGGCTGCCGCTCTACACAAACCACCAAACCGAATCACCGAATATTTATATTAAAGGTGGCGGTATATTCTGTGTCCTGATATCAGTCTGACCCGGTGTAAGTCCGGCAGCTCGTAAGAGGCAAGCACAGATTTTAAGTCAGCAAGGCAACCGGTGAACTTGTACATTTGGCCCTAAAACTCTAATCTGGGCTGACGCAGCACAGATGAAATCTTTCGAAAGAGACTAGGTAATCTGTTGCGACTCTTTGCCGTACAATGTGCAAAGGCAATCGGACGTGCTCGTTCAACTCCAACCCCCGTCGTGCAAGGACACTGATGTTAGAACTTAGAGCAGTATAGCAGAAGAACCTATGTATGATAAAAAGGGGGAAGCCATTAGACGAATGGCCCGATGCTCAACTTCAACTCAGTCTTCACCCCATCGAAAACACAGCCCACTAGGCGTTTCGGTCTCACCTTTGACCATATTACCTCCCAAGAATATGAAAACGCAATGTCTACCAAACCGAACTGACTGTGATCTTAAGAACTATAGACATAGTCGCATATAAGGAAAAGGCATGCGTTCTGAATGACCATGATCGGTACTTAAATGCATTTGCTAATCTGGATCAAACAACCCTATCGCGGCTGAGGTACAGAACAAGGGACGCTCTGAAAAACTGTTCTTAATCAAGGCAAGGGTCTAGCAGGCATAGAGTGTACAGATGAGTTGACTGAAAAGGCAGACCTAACAAAGAGTCCAGTCTATTTCCTAATAATGGAATGGAAAAATCTATGAACTTCTAGCAGACAAGATATTTGAACGACTTTATGGAAGATGCGATCACCAGGCCCTTCTTCAAAGATGTTAGCAAAACATTTAAGATTCTTGCGAGGCTCGATAACGATAATCTCAATAGTCGATATTCACTAGAGAAGCTTACAGGGTTCCTTGATGCCAGGTCAGGGGCTACCTTCACATATCGCCAATGAACATCAATAAGGGCAAAGACAATTACTGGATTAAGACATATTCAATAATCGGATAAAGTAATAACTACAGAATTGGACAACCTGGACAAGACTACACAAAAAAGATGACAGTACACCTCCAAACCATGTAGATGCCATGCCAGATGACTAATGTTAAGTGTTTTAAGACTTCTTACTAATAGATGTAAGCATAATATTATTACGAAGAATTATTACATTTATGTAAAAGTAGAAAAAAAAGAACATAACAACTATAACTTACTAAACAACTAACACTCTAACAGTATATTGTTTAACAGTGCATATATTGGTAAAGTAGGATAATTTTACATATAAATAAGGTGCCAAATAAATTATCACCAAGTGCAAAACCGAAACCCAAATAGTTAGTTTCATTGCTATTGCATACTACCCTGCCTTACACACTTTCTCTTACTTTAATAGTCTTAAAGGTTGCCGCAAGATGGATTGCAGTTAAGACATTCCAAGTAGAAGTCAGATTTGCACCTATAACATACATGGTGTGTGTCGGCCATGGTTCTCTCTAACGTTAGAAGGATTGAAAATAATTGGCCAAAGTTATTTAAAAACTCCTAAGCTCAAAGCAACATCTTTTTTGAAACACTCGTCTGTCAATGCATTACCAAATCAATTTTGATAGAGTTTTTACTTTTTGTTGGATGGTAGGAATCCCCAAAAATTAAAATTAAAATTAATATTACTAAAAAATTAACTCATGTTTTACGAGATTCAAATAAAATTTACCTCATTAAATACATACCAGCATCAGAAATGCTACCTGAATGAAGATTCAAAGTAACTTTAAAGAAAGGTTAGGCAGTGCAATCCTTGCATGTTTGCATAGTCGCGAAAAAATATTTTTTTTTAATAGACAATCTTGGAATCTAGAAGTCTCATATTAAAGTACCAGTTCATCAACCAAATAGTATTGACAGTAGGTTATTAACAAAATATACTTACAGCATAATCAAAAACATGTATTTGATGACTGCTTGTACCACAGTACACCTTTCCATCTTCATAAAGCAGTGTATACACGGTCATTTTTGGTCCAACCAGAGTACGTAGCAGTAACCCAGTTTGGGCATCCTTGATAGTCACATTCTCCGACCGAGCTGCCACAAGAAGCACTTTTCGTGGTCCTTCCTTCATTGCTCTTAGAGCGAGAATAGATTGATCTGAGAATTTAACTGTGCTTACTGGTATCAGCATGTTATTCTGAAAAGTAATTGTTTTATTTCAACATTATTCAGATAAACATTGGTGTATTAGTAGAAAAAAAATACTCAAACTGTCAAAAAATATAAAATGCTTACAAAACATTGACCTATACGTATATAGGCTTATACCTAAATAGGAAAATGTAATTAAACGAAAGAAAGAATATTTGTCTACTTTTCGCGAGGACTTTTTTTTTACATTGTGGCGTGCAAATAATATGTTTATTCTTTATATAAGTTAACTCTTTATATTTATTACAAGATTTATTATCAGTAAAAAAAATTATCAGATTACATTCAAACTACTTTCTTTACTTTTAAGTGAGCACTGGAAAGAATTCTTATTAAGCTAGACTGTGATTGATATTTTCAGTGCAAAGGTATACATTCTTATCTAGTCCAAATATTCTTTTCTGGGAACGTAAAATATAATATCCACAATTGTAATAGTACATCACTATAAAAATTGAACACTAAATATGGATTATTGGCAAACATGATAACTCTCATGGCGTCACTTTAAATCGACGCCAAAATGAGCATAGACGTAAATGTCGTTATCTCTTTCGGGGTACATAATATCAACATTTGTTAAAAGAGACAAAGAGATATTGTTAAGTTATATGTCGATTCCAACGGTATTTATACAACTAAATTGGCTATAGAACATTGTTGCACTTCTTTATATATTCCTATTTCTATGTTACAAAACGTCAAAATAAAACTGTCTTAATTGACGTGACTAGTTCACCTTTGTCTTATATATGTTAAAACAATCGATGGATGTTTTATTTGCTTTTAAAATTACGAGTTTTTTTAACATATTTTGTTTTAGTGTTTGGTAATAATTATTTCATAACATTTCCACGTTTTGACAAGTAATATTGTAAGTTCTTAGAGAAGTTAGAGTACATGCTCGTTGGCACTAAAAATTCACGAGGCTCGGATTCGATTTCCGACAGAGGCAGGTAGTTGTTCTGACCCCAACGGTTACATGACCTTAATTTTGGTTACATTGTATGCACACAGTTTTTTAAAATGTTTTCTTACCTTACATTCAAATTGCAATACAAATCCTGTCCTAGTGCCAACAAATATCGTGTCCCATGCACGGTCCATCGTTTGTATGGGGCTTAATACATTAACTTCTGGCCCTTTTTCTAGTCCATTCTAAAATATTAAGGTTGTTGAATAAAGAGTGGTGATAGCAGATTAAAGAGTACATTATGAGTAAAAACTAACATATTCAAATAGTCAGGGTAGGTAACACATCAATGCTCGGAACTTTTGCTTCCCACATTTTTTTAATGTGAGAAGTCAGCGAATAAGCACACGGCTCTACTGATGGTAAGAGATAACTGTGGTCTATTCACCATGGATGTAACAGATGCGTCGCTGTCCTGTGGCCGGAACATTAGGTCTAATATGCAAGTCGACCGGCTGTTCTACCCTCCGGGCCAGAATGTGAGTCATTATGGCGGCAAAAGTAGGTCATTCACCATCCATATCCAGACAAGCTGCTGCACACTACTCTACTAGCAATGGTCTAGTTGGTAATGAATAATATTTTAACTTGATCTAATTGTTGAAAACAACAGTTCCTTTTATTCTTATACTGTAAAGTAGGATTTAATAAGGTAATTTTTCTGATGGTATTATTCTTGGTCTATTAAAATATTGTCTCGGTATAAGCTACAGTTGGGTAACGAGTACAGAAAA
>NJDC01001979.1:315687-325947 GCA_002245475.1 Calephelis virginiensis | reverse complement strand
ACAACCAATTTGATTTTCCTCTGGCAGATCACAAAAACCTGTTGTAAGTCAAATAAATGTGTTTTAACTAGTTTGAAAATAAAAGTGAATAACTGGACATACCTCAAGATCATAATATCTTATCCTGGAGTCCAATGATCCCGTGTACACAGTGGTTCCAAATTTCTCTTTGGCTATAGTTAGACATGTAACTGCCAGGTTCGACCCTCGCAGTGTAGTGATAAGTCTTCCATCACCACTATAGTAGTATACATTTCCATCAAGACTTGCTGCCAGGAAGTTGTTTCCAATGCTCTATAGAAAACATACATACATACAAGTGTATATGTTTTATTTTATTGTATCTTATGTTCAGTTCTGTATGCACAAAGAGTTAGGTTGAGGAACCAGAGTTGCCTCACTTTTTCTTTTTTATCACCATTCAAATTAGAAGAGAATTGGTAGCAAAGTGTTGTGAAGTACTTACATAAATTTGATAAAAATCGGGACCATAGTTTCTGATATTTTTGTTCATTTGAGATAATAAAATAATGATTTTTTTTTATGTAAATATTTCTTGATTTGTTGCTCTTTTGTAATATCTCAGGCTATATGTCCAACTGACTGGCTACACTATCCTCCAGCATGGAACACGATAATGACGGTCACTGATGGTGGCAGGAGTAGGTCAAGCAATAGTACGAATCTGGGTAAGCTGCTCAAATCTAATGTACTGTTTCACCTACTTAAGTAATAAAACATATGATTTCTTAATTACCTCAATAGCAAGAACAGCATCACCATTTGTAGTTACAGACACAGAATCTCTTCTTAGATTCTCATCTGCCGAGTAGTCATATACTTTGCATTCATCTTCTTGGGCTACAGTATGTGGTAACTCTTCCACGGATGACTGACTATTACCTAGTATTATTTCATCACATACAGGCACAGGTACTTGTTCAACTGCTTCCTTATCCTCGATACATTTTAATTCACAACTTTCTCCAATTACAATATCTTCTGATACATCTAACATATCCAACTGAATATCAGTTACAACAGTTTCTTCAACTACTTGGTCTTGTGTCTCTACCACTGGGACTTCAAACAAAAATTCAGACTCGGTTGGGGTTGTGTCAGTGTTATAATTACTTTGTGAATGTTCAACATTTGGTTTGGATTGAGAAAAATCTTCTGTCTTTAAATATTTGTTCATGTCTATTTTCCTTAACACTACTGAACACTCTCTTATTTGATATATTCTTAGAGGCATATCACATTTTGAACTTACGGATGTTGAAAGTAGTCTACTTTTTTGTTGATCCTTTGTTACCTTTTTCTTAGTTGGCTTTTTTGTTTTTTTTGTACTCCTTTTAGGTTTAGTAGGTGTTACTTCTAAATCATCTAAAGATATTATATCTTCCAAAGGCCTGTCATCCGTGATGATTTGTTCAATTAAAGATATGTTAGGTGTGTTTGATTTTTTATTTCTTTTGTTGGTTGATGTAGTTGGAGTAGTTACAGTCTCAGAAATGGAAACATTTTTCTTTCGTTGACGTTTTGAAGATTTATTGCTATCTGTGTCTGGGACACTTTCCAGAGCTATTTGTTCCAGTTCTTCAACTGCAATATTTGCAAAATCATCAACAATAGTATCCTCAGATAATACATTTTCTGAAGCATCCATGTTTTGCCCATCAAAGGGATTAACATTTAAAACAGCCATACCCAAGTTTTGTAAACTGCTGCTATTGGAATCTTTAGATTCAAGAGTACTATACAATTTAAATTTCTCTTGTAAAAGTACTTGTATTTCCAAATCAATTTCTTTCATTCTTTCGAATGTGTCGCTTGATTTTGGTCCTGATTTTACAAAAGTGACTGGGTCTGTTTGAATTCCTTTTACTGAAAAGGTTTTGTTAACTGTTTGGCAAAATCTTGAGGTAGAAGATTTAGTTTCTGTTGCTTGTACTGCAACATGCCTCTTAATTAATTTCTTATTGTAATAATTTAGTGGCACTGTTTTTATTTTATTTACAACTTTATCATTAGGTATGAATGCTGTGTTTCTATGAGCATGATGTACATTAACCTTTTTTGTTTGCTCAGTAAACATGTCTATTGTTTTAAGTGTAGTCTTATTATCTACTAACTTTACAGGTGACTTATTGTTATTAGGGCTAGTTATATCTTTAGGACTTATGGAATGACTTGATGATGTAGAATTTGATTTTGTTCTGGATTTTTTATCTTTTTCATCAGGTATTTTTGAAGATTCTTTCTTTTTAGTATGTTTTTCTGTATGACTTTTTTTGTTATCCTTATAAGTAGGTTTACTGTTTTCTTTAGAAAAAAATAAATTAAATATTGACTGAGGAGATTCAAAACTCTCAGATGAATTTTTAGCACAATCATTAACATTAATTATAATGTTCTTATTTAAAATTTTCTTATTTGATTCTAAAGTTTGAGTTGGTTCACTTTTTTTACGTTTTTCTTTACGATGAGATGGTCTTTGATCAACTGATCTTTTTCTAGAACTAACTAGATATGTAGCTTCAGGATTTTTTGTAACAGACGATTGGTTTGTTTCTTTATGTGTCTCATTTGTAAAGGGTGGCTTTTTCTTATTCTTGTCTGGATCTTTCACAGGGGTGGAATTTGTAAGTGAATGGTTGGAGGTCAAATTTTGATTGGTGTCTGGAGGAACAATATTGTCATTTTTACTAGATTCACTTGAATTAAAGTTAAAAGTGTTTAACATTGTTAGTGGTGGACATTTTAAAGACTGATTTACTTCTTCTGTTTTTAAACTTGACGAAATCTTGTCTGGAGTTTTTGTTTCTATGACTATACTTTCTTGTTTTGGACTAGACATGATATCTCGTTCAATGAAATCATGATCTACAGCAACATGATATTGTTTGTCCAATTCTTCAAATGGATCATCATCCTCAGAGCATTGTTCAACATTAGCATTAAAAAGTTGTTCCTTAATGTGATCTTCTTCATGAGTGCTTTGAGAATCATCAAACTGGGATTCTCTTTTGTCAGATGTATCAATGTTTTGGCTTAAACTTCTATTTCTCCTTTGATATAAAGGTTTTGAATCGGAATACTGTGCTTGCATTTCGTTGCTACTAAATGAATCATTGGAGAAATCAACCTGTAAGGGGTCATTCTGGGAATTTTTAGGATGAACCACATTATATTGTGTTGATGTATAAGGTTGATTTGTGTCAGTATCGCCATAATGAGAACTTCTTTCTTCTGGCAATCTATGTTCTCTATGTTCATTATGTCTATACTTTAGGGTCATGCTCCTATCTGTACTCTCTATGAATTTGTGAGGATTTATCAACTCTGGTTTATGTTCATCTCCATATGAATAAGGAGCGCATAGCTCTGGCATGCCTGATTCACTCTCACTGTACTGATGAGATGTGGGTAACTCAGGGGTTCTATAATCATTATCTCTATACTGATGTAATGCAGACTCTTCTGGATTTCTATGTTCAAAATCTTCCAATTGTAAAACTTTACTTAGTTCTGCCATCACAATTGGTTTTATATCTTCCAGAAATACTGTATCTTGTGGATCTAATATAAATTGCATTTGTTTCAAAAATGTATCTTCATATATAGTATTGTTATCATTTTCAATAAAATCAGAACTTGACGATGAGAGTGATTTTTCTGCAACAGATCTTAAATGCCTATTGTAACTGTTCTGCGACTCATTTATTAAGCTACTAATGGCATATTCAAACTTAGTTGAAGAATTTGGGTTATCCAATAATTTATGAATTTTTCCTTTATCCATTTTAAAAAGTTGATGAACTATCTTATTTTTAATTTTTGCACAATTATTTTGGCTAATCTGTTTTTGTCTTTGAATTCGTTTTCTCACTGGTTGTTCTTGAGTGTCACTACTGTCATGTCGTTCACTATGTTGAATGTCACCTTCATTAGTGTTATTATCAACATTGTTGGAGGCATGTGTTTCATGTCTAATGAGTATCCGTTTTCGTATTATGTCCACTGCTTCATCTGCAGTACGATTAAATGACTGTTCAGAGATTGTGTCAGTAGGATTGCATCCATAATGATCCGATGCAGGAGGTCTATGACCCGAATATTCATGTGTTGGCATTTTACGAATATCTATATCATTCCAAGGCATTATATTGGGAGCATTTTCACTAGAATTATATTCATTGTTTTCTGATTTCCATGGGGATACTTGGTTTGGTTTAAAGTTTACTGATTCTCTATTTGAAAATAGCTGTCGGTGATCCACATCCCCCATACTATTTGTATGATAAAATTCAACTTTTCTAGTAGTCTTTTGGAAATTTCCATCTCTATTTCTGGCATCATCAGTATGTCGGTCTCGTGGAAAGGGAGGTATATGATACTTGTCTTTGAAATATGATCTTTCATGCCTGTCATAAGAATTGTACCTGTTTAATCTGTATCGGGAGTTTTCGATATTATCTGTATGTTTTGAACCATTGTCTTGGTGTGAATTATAGGAGTGTGGTCTGGCTGACCTTGGACCTGGAGGCGGGAATCTAAACAAATACAATTGATCGTTGTTAATGTAGTTTCCAAGCAAATCGAGGAAAATTCATGCACGTATGATTAGTTTTTCAAATGTCAATTTATAATAATAAAAAAGAAAAAAAATATTGTATTTTTAATCAAGATAGCGCACGAATGAAACGTGTTATTGTTTTATTTATTTTGTCTGCACTCTTTCAAATGTTTCATTTTATAACTTACCTTGGATTTTCTAATCCTGAATAGGTTCTAGTTGGTCTAAAATGTGGATTGCCGCCGTTTCTGGGTCTAAAATGTCTAGGATTTTCATTACGCCATCCACCTATTCCTGGGTGACCTCGTCTCATTTTGATGCGTTACAGCATTATATCACAAACGATAATATTAGGTATTTAGCCTATAAAAATACGATAAAGTTTACTTTTTAATTTTTGTAGATTTACAAATTATTTGCAAAATAAACAAGTTTGATCAATGGATATATTTTGACAGACCAATGACGGTTGACGGCTCACCATAGACCAATATTGCCACACTATGCATTACAAATTATACCTACACACAGTTCTACCATCAAGACTATCATGAATTACGCTAAGCCGGATTTAAAAAGCTAAAAGTTTCAAAATTATGCTAAGAAATTATGTCTATCTTTAGTAAGTGGTTTTCAGTCGCCTCTAAGCAACCGACTTTGCCAATTTCAAGTGTATTCAAGAATTGTTAAAGAGGATTGAGTTTTTTCATTTAAACTTTGCTACTGTTAAGTGACTTCAAACGAATCAATTAACATGAAACCTCCACCACACTTAAATAAATTGCATATTATACTTTGATATGGTATTTACTTACATACATAAGCAACAGTTTAAATATATTATAATTGTTAAGGAAGATTAAAAATAGATTTTGTATTTGTTGGTTAGGGAATACTATCAGGAAAGATATTTTCACAAAGTAGCTAAAGATACATTTTATCAGATATACATCTGGCATACACCAGTATGAGACTTTAGAGGCGCAGTACTATTATAGCTCTAGAAAGGTGTGTTACATTTTACTTTTCTTTTTCAAGATAAGTAACACTTTTATTTAATACAGCCCAGTGGATCTCCGGGGCTTCAAGTTTCCCATTATTTTATTTTAAGCCCATTGTTACTCAATTATAGGCCAAATTGTCCATTTATGTGTCCGGAAAATAATGAAATAAGATTATCTCAATGACTATAACAAGTAGGTAAAAAAAAATAGTTTATTTTTAGTTCATTTGTTTTATAAAATGTTTCCTTTATATTTCCTTGTAATCTATATGTATCTAAATTATCGGTGCCATGGTTGGTTTAAATTTTTTTCCATCAATAATTGCGGTAGATTTAAAATTACATAGACGCGTCACAAATGCTTCTTGTAGGTTAATGTGAAATAAAAATAATTTGAGTTTGAGTTCAAAGCATCCTGGTATTGTCTTTAGGACAATTTGAATTTTATACCTCCATGTTTTAAAATTATCACGATCTAAATTTTTCTCTTTAGTAGTAGTAGTTTTCATACAGTATTTACAATAGCTTTTTCCATTATATGACGCTCTGCTACCACTTCACGAAATTAGTTATAAGAAAATGACAACGACGGTTAAGTTTTATGTGTTGCGAGGTTAAAATATTTTTTATTGTTTTTTAATAAAATGTAAAAGCGATAAAACCACGTTGGTACTAAATGTCAGCAATTATTTTAGTTATGAATTGCTTTTACACTAACTAGTGTAAATTTAAGTTTTATCTACCGTTTATTACAATTACAAAATTTAACGGTTTTTGCCGTTCGAAAAGACTTGTATCAGTAATTATCGTACTGTGGGATTTAACTACCTACATTATTATTGCAAATAAAAGTGGCATAAGCATGCTTTAAACGTTTGCGATTAAACGTAAATATTTGGGCCCGTAATTTTTGAAGACTAATTAGTTAACCAATTTCAGAAATGGATAAAAATTTAAATGTTAGAGAATTGGAGATTGCAGCTGGTCCGAGTGGTACTCAAAAGCTGTTCCGGAGCAGTTCTAGTGACACTAGCTCGGACAGTAGCTCCAGTTCGAGTTCGTTGTCTCATAAAACGCGTAGACGTACTCGACGCCATAAGCGGAAGAAGAATGGACGTTCGAAACAAAGTATAGACAAACTTTTCGAAGAAATGGGTGAGCTCCGTAAACTTATTTCTAATTCTGCTAATCTACAAAACTTAACGGTCGATAATGCTTGCGATGATAGTTTGTCTATTTACGCTGATGGTGAATTTATGAGTGAAGACCCTGATCAATTTATTTCTCAAAATTTTAACTTTGATATTGAGACTAAATTAAAGGAGCCTACGGTTTTGAAAACTTCGGATGCATTCTTAAATATGCTATCAAATGTTCAGCGTTTAGGCACTACCTCCTGGTCTGATGTTGGATATGCTGAAACTCAGAAACTATACAATCATGCTCCAGGTTTCATAAATTTGGAAACAAACGATGAGGTAAAAACATATGACACCTTGCACTATTACACACATGACAATAAAGCGTATGCTGCTTTAACTTACTACTTGCTAAAACAAAATGAATCTCTGCAAGAAGGTATTCGAAATCGTATTTCATGGGCACACAATTAGCCTGATATTAATGTCCACAACCTCACTGAAAAAGTTGAAAGCTTAATTTTGAAAGGCGATTTTTACAAGATCTCCACAGACCTAATGCAACTTGTTTGTGGCCATAGGGCTGAAATAATTGAAATTCGTAGGCAAGCTGTCACGAGTCAAGTTAAAGATCCTTTGATCAAAGCATCTTTAAACAAAATACCTCCCTCACTTTCTTGTATCTTCGATGCTGAACCTTTCACATCGGTTATTGAAAAAGCTTGTGGTGTACGAAAAGCTTTTTGGCCTCCAAAAACTCACAGCATTGTACAGGTGAAGGGTAACCTGTCTAATAGCCGCCCCTCGCGAGGGAATGGCACTCGTATTAAATCGGTTCCACCGCGTGGAACTCAATACAATGTACATAACTCTCACTTGGCCGCAAATCGTACATTAATAAAACCACCCTCGCGGGGTGTGTATGACAGCACAGCTTACTATCACAAAGACTTGTCTTACAATAATTCTGATCACCGAGATCAATAGGGAGTGTTTTAATGACAGGGGCTCGCGGCCCATTCGTGAAAGCAACAGAGGACGTTCAAACCCTAGAACATCAAAAAATATTCCAAAAAGGTACAAACAGTGACTTGCAAGGGTTCAGAGCAGGCCAGCTGGCACATTATCGCCAACAATGGGAGAGAATGGGAGCACCAAAAATAATAGTAAAAATGATTCAAGGGTACCGTATACCGTTCATTCGAAAACCACCTCTTATTTAACCAGACGTAGTCAAGGAACATTTACAAACCAGCCACTCAAAGGAAATGTCCGTAATAATACAAACAATGAAGCAGCAAGGCATACTAAAAGTAGCCCAACGCTCCCCAAGTTTTATATCCACTCTCTTCCTAGTACCGAACCAGACGGATCAGTCCGTCCAATATTCAATCTCAAAGCTCTAAACAAATTCGTTATCATCGACAACTTCAACCTTATAAATATGTATCGCATATCAGATTTTCTTCAACCCCGGGATTGGCTATGCAAAATCGATCTATCTCAAGCTTATTTCCATCTAAAAATAGCAAAGAGTCAGCGCCGCTTCCTTCGTCTAGTATACAATCACGAATTACTGGAAATGACATGCTTACCGTTCGGCCTAAGTACAGCCCCCAAAACTTTTTCAATACAAATTTGTACTTACAAATTGGATGGCGCAAATACTACGCGAAAGTTGGAACATGAAAATCGTAGTTTATCTCGACGATTACTTAATCGTAAATCAAAACCCATCTACACTTCAGGCTCACGTGAGAACGGTAATGAATTTATTGCAAACACTAGGTTGGCAGATAAATTTCAAAAAATCAATTATGTGTCCTCAAAAGACCGTACAATATCTAGGAATCCATGGCTCAATCTAAAAGTACTTCCAGAAGAAAAAATAGAAAACGTAAGAAAAAGAATAAAACAAACTCTAAATCAGGAAAAGTCACGGTAAAAGATCTACAAAAAATAATAGGAATTTTAAATTTTGCCAGCTTCGTTGCTCCCCGCGGTCGCCTAAATCGTTGACAGTTATTAATGCTTCTCAATTCATTACCAAACCAGTCGCCGGAACATTATCCACTCCCACCGAATGCAGTAGACGAACTAAAATGGTGGATTCACAATTGTCAAATAGGAACACCATTGCACTACCCTCACCCAACCAATTTTCTGGCAACAGGTGCCTCGGATCTGGCTTGGGGAGCCCAATTGAACAATCAAGCTCTTTGGGGCAATTGGTCAGCAAAAGAAAAACTACTTCACTGCAACCAAAAGGAAATCTTAGCCGTACTTTATGCAGTTCAGAGCAATATTCGATTGCTAGCTGGCAGTTCCCTCCAAATTCAATGCGACAGCAAGACTGCAGTTGCTAATTTGAGGAACGAGGGAGGAACGAAATCACTACAGATGGTGAACCTTACATACAAAGTTCTGAAACTGTTCGATCAGTGTTAAATACACCACACGATATATCACATCTCAGGTCGATACAACAGCCAAGCAGATCACTTGTCTCGGGGACGTCTGCCATCGGAGTGGCATCTTCGTCACAACTGTGTAAGAAAAGTTTTTGCGAAGTGGGGAACCTAAGTGATAGATCTATTTGCATCCAAGACTACACATGTAGTATACAATTACGTGTCTCAAGATTTGAAAGACCGCCAAGCTCTGTTTCACGATGCGTTCAGTGTTCCTTGGAATTATCCACTTGCATGGGTATTTCCACCACCATTTCTAGTCCCCAAGGTGCTAACCCACTTGAACCAGTCGAAAGGAATATTCTTATTAGTAGTTCCCAGGTGGGAGAAAGTTTTTTGGCGCTCAGATATAAAAGCTCGAGCTCTTGCAGCACCATTTACCCTGAAAAATCTGAAAAAACATCTAATAGACACTGCAACGAACCTACCACCTCCGAAAGTAGAAAAGATAATCAAGTAGAAAGAAATGTGGGGGTGGTCTAAAGCAATAGAAACATGGAATTCAGAACAATTGTCCTTGTTAAGAAATTCTTGGCGAAAATCCACCTTGAAAGCTTATGAAGTCGCATGGAAACGTTGGGTTGCTTGGGCTCAAGTCAAAAATATACTTTTTCAATACTTACAAATTGGATGGCGCAAATACTACGCGAAAGCTATGATAGATATGAAAATCGTAGTTTATCTCGACGATTACTTAATCGTAAATCAAAACCCATCTACACTTCAGGCTCACGTGAGAACGGTAATGAATTTATTGCAAACACTAGGTTGGCAGATAAATTTCAAAAAATCAATTTTGTGTCCTCAAAAGACCGTACAATATCTAGGAATAAAATGGAATCCATGGCTCAATCTAAAAGTATTTCCAGAAGAAAACAGAAATAGAAACATGGAATTCAGAACAATTGTCCTTGTTAAGAAATTCTTGGCAAAAATCCACCTTGAAAGCTTATGAAGTCGCATGGAAACGTTGGGTTGCTTGGGCTCAAGTCAAAAATATAGATCCAAGAAATCCAAAAGGTGCAGAACTGGCTCAATTTTTATATGACTTGTTTTTAATTAATAGAT
>NJDC01001979.1:290860-313152 GCA_002245475.1 Calephelis virginiensis | reverse complement strand
CACAACCTCACTGAAAAAGTTGAAAGCTTAATTTTGAAAGGCGATTTTTACAAGATCTCCACAGACCTAATGCAACTTGTTTGTGGCCATAGGGCTGAAATAATTGAAATGCGTAGGCAAGCTGTCACGAGTCAAGTTAAAGATCCTTTGATCAAAGCATCTTTAAACAAAATACCTCCCTCACTTTCTTGTATCTTCGATGCTGAACCTTTCACATAGGTTATTGAAAAAGCTTGTGGTGTACGAAAAGCTTTTTGGCCTCCAAAAACTCACAGCATTGTACAGGTGAAGGGTAACCTGTCTAAAAGCTGCCCCTCGCGAGGGAATGGCACTCGTATTAAATCGGTTCCGCGTGGAACTCAATACGATGTACATAACTCTCACTTGGCCGCAACTCGTACATTAATAAAATGGGGGGGGGGTGTGTATGACAGCACAGCTTACTATCACAAAGGGAGTGTTTTCATGACAGGGGCTCGCGGCCTATTCGTGAAAGCAACAGAGGACGTTCAAACCCTAGAACATCAAAAAATATTGCAAAAAGGTACAAACAGTGACTTGCAAGGGTTTAGAGCAGGCCAGCTGGCACATTATCGCCAACAATGGGAGTGGGAGCACCAAAAATAATAGTAAAAATGATTCAAGGGTACCGTATACCGTTTATTCGAAAACCACCTCTTATTTAACCAGACGTAGTCAAGGAACATTTACAAACCAGCCACTCAAAGGAAATGTCCGTAATAGTACAAACAATGAAGCAGCAAGGCATACTAAAAGTAGCCCAACGCTCCCCAAGTTTTATATCCCCTCTCTTCCTAGTACCGAACCAGACGGATCAGTCCGTCCAATATTCAATCTCAAAGCTCTAAACAAATTCGTTATCATCGACAACTTCAACCTTATAAACATGTATCGCATACCAGATTTTCTTCAACCCCGGGATTGGCTATGCAAAATCGATCTATCTCAAGCTTATTTCCATCTAAAAATAGCAAAGAGTCAGCGCCGCTTCCTTCGTCTAGTATACAATCACGAATTACTGGAAATGACATGCTTAACGTTCGGCCTAAGTACAGCCCCCAAAACTTTTTCAATACTTACAAATTGGATGGTGCAAATACTACGCGAAAGCTGGAACATGAAAATCATAGTTTATCTGGACGATTACTTAATCGTAAATCAAAACCCATCTACACTTCAGGCTCACGTGAGAACGGCAATGAATTTATTGCAAACACTAGGTTGGCAGATAAATTTCAAAAAATCAATTATGTGTCCTCAAAAGACCGTACAATATCTAGGAATACAATGGAATCCATGGCTCAATCTAAAAGTACTCCCAGAAGAAAAAATAGAAAACGTAAGAAAAATAATAAAACAAATTCTAAATCAGGAAAAGTCACGGTAAAAGAGCTACAAAAAATAATAGGAATTTTAAATTTTGCCAGCTTCGTTGCTCCCCGCGGTCGCCTAAATCGTTGACAGTTATTAATGCTTCTCAGTTCATTACCAAACCAGTCGCCGGAACATTATCCACTCCCACCGAATGCAGTGGACGAACTAAAATGGTGGATTCACAATTGTCAAATAGGAACACCATTGCACTACCCTCCCCCAACCAATTTTCTGGCAACAGATGCCTCGGATCTGGCTTGGGGAGCCCAATTGAACAATCAATCTCTTTGGGGCAATTGGTCAGCAAAAGAAAAACTACTTCACTGCTACCAAAAGGAAATCTTAGCCGTACTTTATGCAGTTCAGAGCAATATTCGATTGCTAGCTGGCAGTTCCCTCCAAATTCAATGCGATAGCAAGACCGCAGTTGCTTATTTGAGGAACGAGGGAGGAACGAAATCACTGCAGATGGTGAACCTTACATACAAAGTTCTGAAACTGTTCGATCAGTGTTAAATACACCACACGATATATCGCATCCCAGGTCGATACAACAGCCAAGCAGATCACTTGTCTCGGGGACGTCTGCCATCGGAGTGGCATCTTCGTCACAACTGTGTAAGAAAAGTTTTTGCGAAGTGGGGAACCTAAGTGATAGATCTATTTGCATCCAAGACTACACATGTAGTATACAATTACGTGTCTCAAGATTTGAAAGACCGCCAAGCTCTGTTTCACGATGCGTTCAGTGTTCCTTGGAATTATCCACTCGCATGGGTATTTCCACCACCATTTCTAGTCCCCAAGGTTCTAACCCACTTGAACCAGTCGAAAGGAATATTCTTATTAGTAGTTTCCAGGTGGGAGAAAGTTTTTTGGCGCTCAGATCTAAAAGCTCGAGCTCTTGCAGCACCATTTACCCTGAAAAATCTGAAAAACATCTAATAGACACTGCAACGGACCTACCACCTCCGAAAGTAGAAAAGATCATCCTCGAGGTATGGAAATGTGGAATTCAGAACAATTGTCCTTGTTAAGAAATTTTTGGCGAAAATCCACCTTGAAAACTTATGAAGTCCCATGGAAACGTTGGGTTGCTTGGGCTCAAATCAAAAATAAAGATCCAAGAAATCCAAAAGGTGCAGAACTGGCTCAATTTTTATGTGACTTGTTTTTAATTAATAGATTTGCATATAACACTACATTGCTACATAAATCAGTAGTTGCCACTCTATGTAATTCGGAAACATCTAGTCAACTCAGCTCACACGTTCTGGTGAAACATATTTTAAAAGCTTTATCGTTAAAAAAACCTACAGTTTTAAAAGCGCCTATTTGAAACGTTAGTGAGTTGACTGCTTATCTTTCTAATTATAGTGTTGATGTAAACAACATGTATCAAACATCTCGGCATGCTGCAATCATATTATTGTTTTGCTCTGGTAGACGTATTCATGACTTAACACTGCTTTGTATTGACGAAGGTCATTGCGTCAAAACAAACGATAATATAATATTTTGGCCCCAATTCGGTTCCAAAACTGATAATAGTAAGTATCGACAATCTGGCTGGAAGTTATTGCAGAATTCCTCCAATCGGAATCTAAACCCGGTATTCTGGATAAAAAGTACAATAAATTTGTTAAATGAAAAGCGGGCTGAATCACAATCATCTAAACTTTTTATAACAGTAAGAGGAACGGCCAAACCCGCTTCACGCACGGTTATAGCTGGTTGGGTTAAAACTATTTTCAAGGAAGCGAGCATTTTAGCACCTCCTGGAAGTGTTCGGTCAGCAGTTGGCTCCAAAAATTGGCTTGATAATATCCCTATTGATGAAATCACTTTCCGACGTTTCTATAAGCGAGAGGTATTAAGTGGTAACAGTTCACAAAATGTTGCAAGCTTGTTTACACCCATACATAAATAACTATTATCATGTCTATACTATAATTGTATATTACCTCACGGTTGTTAAAGTTAATTAGCCATTGTTGATTACTATGATTTACTAATATCAATCATAATGAGATATCACGTGATCAATTGTCGAATATTATAAAAATTATAACTAGCTATTTGGTTTTATTTTTCATGTTGTAATCACATTGGCGTTTGGTGACAGCACCAGGCGACAACAAACAGGTCTCATATAAAGCTTCCAGTTACGGTCAAGCGTTTTAATAGCAGCGTTTTACCTAAAATAAAACGTTTATTAAAATACTTACCTAACTGGAAGCTTTCGCTTCAATTTCTGCCTGGTTCAATAAACACAATGATCGGTAATGGCGAGTCAGGTTTGACGAAAGCAAAACGACTCACAACCGCCAGGTGTTGTCATTGGACAGGAAACCGGTCATGATAAAAGTACGAAAACTGATAGAAAATCGACGGAAACGGATGTGCATCTCTCATATAAAGCTTCAAATTAGGTAAGTATTTTAATAAACGTTTTATTTAACGTTAATTAGCCATTGTTGATTACTATCATTTACTAATATCAATCATAATGAGATATCACGTGATCAATTGTCGAATATTATAAAAATTATAACTATCTATTTGGTTTTATTTTTCATGTGGTAATCATATTGGCGTTAGGTGACAGCACCAGGCAACAACAAACAGGTCTCATATAAAGCTTCCAGTTACGGTCAAGTGTTTTAATAGCAGCGTTTCACCTAAAATAAAACGTTTATTAAAATACTTACCTAAGTGGAAGCTTTCGCTTCAATTTCTGCCTGGTTCAATAAACACAATGATCGGTAATGGCGAGTCAGGTTTGACAAAAGCAAAACGACTCGCAACCGCCAGGTGTCGTCACTGGACCGGAAACCGGTCATGACAAAAGTACGAAAACTGATAGAAAATCGACGGAAACGGATGTGCCTCTCTCATATAAAGCTTCCAGTTAGGTAAGTATTTTAATAAACGTTTTATTTTAGGTAAAACGCTGCTCTCAACAACGTGTTTCTCAACAACAAAGATGGAAAAATTTATATTTTAACAGAGGGTAGTTGTCAGTTGTCTCATAAACGATATTGCCAATCGAACGACACAAAAATGGTTGCTGAAAGGTTGGTATTTGTGACCGGTTGAAACAAATTTGAAATTTACATTCAAATTATATATTATTACACTTGTAATAAAGTTTAAAATGGAGTGCACATTGCAATAAAGTTTGTTGATGTTCCATAATGTCCACCCACTGCTTTTCTCTTTGCACACGATGAAGTACGATGAAGTCTTAGACATCTACGATGTAGGTAGTCATTTCCATTTTTTTTGTTACGAGTACTTTATAATGATTAAACTACTAACGCTATATTATAACATATTCATTCTCTAGTAGTTTAGTAATTATCCTTCATACAAGTACGTTATTACATGTTGTCACAAATGTGTAAAGTATCTGTTTTAAATTTAAATTAAATAAAGGTGAAATATATACCAGTATGTCAACAAGTTGTTTCAAAAATATTTATTCATTTGACATATCACACATGAATATATTTAACTTTATTGTACACTAATAAGGAATAAAAAAATCAGGTGTATTTATTCGCAACGATTTAATCATGATTTTGTATAGAGGGGGGTCAGAAAAAGAAAATCCAAGACTATATTGTTTTAGTCATGTATGACACTTAAGTTCCTATAGTCTTAAGTTCCTATAGTTATAGCGAAGGTGAGGTAATAATGTAAAACAAAATATAATGGCCAGAGCCCAGAGACAGCTTTACTTTTGACTAAAACTTTGACGATATATGTTCTGCTTAGTTCTGTACTCCAAATATTTTTTAAAAATCTTCCTTCCTTTTTTTGGACTAATTTCTTGTCCACGCCTAACATATTGAGCACACGGTCGTCTAAAACTGCTTACGATCACTTGGTCAGTTAAAGTTCTATGCGAACATTCTGCTTGCACTTGGCTACATTCATGTTTATTCGTGAACGAAAACTTAATTTTTTAAAGTCGATATGTCTGTCATTCAATAGAAAATATAATTAAAACGCTAATGTTTTACTAAGTTTTAGTTTCTTGACTTGAGACTAACTAAGACTTTGTCCTTGAGTTAGTATATGTTTGTAGATGAAATAAATGCATATATATATAAAATATGTTCGTACTTTGTATTATTTGAATTATGTTAGCAACATTAGCAATAAGTATACAGTTGCCATAGACCAGACTGAGAGACATAGAGAGACTTTTTCTTTGATACAGGGTACCTAGGTACTACGATAAACAAAAACAAAAATGTTAGCAGATTTAAAAAAGAATTGAACACATTTTGGTAACTTCAATTTTTTATTGATTGATTGATTCACTCTTATAATAAAAAAAATAATTAAATATCTCTAGATAAAAAATATACTTTATCTTTTATAATGGCTTTCATTAACAGTCTATGTATAAGGGTCAGTCAGTGCTAACTCTAGTACAAGTATCACATTACAGGTGGCACTTAAATCAAACCGTATGATCTGTTTATTCATTAATATTAACAGATCATCTCCAAGATCCCCTGATATTAAATTAAATACTTATTGTATACTTACTAACATACTAATCTCTGGTGATATCCATTGGGATGACTGGCAACGACTATTTATTAAGAACTAGCTGTTTACTCTCCAATTCGTCAGTGTAGAATAATTTGTCGCAAAAATCAGTCCGCTTTAGATGAAATTTCATAGTGATATGGTATAGACACCAGAATAACACATAGACTACAATCGAGATTTTTTCATAATTTTGCGCGAATTAAGACAATAAACATCAATTCAAATAGGCGGAAAAATTATGTCATGGGGAACTAGGTTTCTTGACCGCCTCGTTTGTCGAGAGGCTACCGAGCACGCATAGCTCCACCGACCTACCGCGAGTCTTGGGTTCGATTCAGAGTTATTACCAAATTTTTTGAATTAATATTAGCTGATGCTGATGCGGATGCTGATTTAATGAAAAAAACATAATATAATCAGGCCTATATCCCTGAAGGAAGTAGATAGAGATTCAGATTACCCACGATTAGCCTAAGGTACTTTAGACCTACAGTTTGATAGTTGGCAAACCTTAATCATCAACAAGGTTATTAGACCCGGGATCAAACCTGAAATCTCAATGTGACCAAAATGTGATCACAGTGTGATTTGAGGTTCGATGTTAGTAATGAAATGTAAGTGCCCTGCCAACTCCAGAGCCAGAACATTAGACCACATAACTTATGTGTGACATAAGTGATCTGGGATTGTAATGAAATACATATTGTAAGCGTACAAATTTAAAAATATTTAATAAATCCGGACGATACTTATAAACATATAACGGAGCTAAAAACCATCGCGATTACTTTAGCTTTCAAACAAAGCCACAACATGCGGACAGACACCCAGGCATACATGCACACGCGTTCGCACACACTGACATATGCAAGCGCAGGCGCACCTTCGCACACGCATACACACACACACTCGTGAAACTTATTTTTTTTATATACAAGAAGAGGCAAACGAGCAAGTGGGTCACCTGATGGAAAGTGATCATCGCTGCCCACAAACATCCGCAACACCAGGAGTATCACAGATGCGTTGCCGACCTTTAAGGAATGAGTACGCTCTTTTCTTGAAGGTCCCTAAGTCATAATTGTTTGGGAATACCGCCCTCGGTAACTGATTCTACAAAGGTGTTGTGCGAGGTAAATGTCTTCGGAATCGCACAGTTGTAGATCGCCACGCATCAAGATGATGGGCATGATACTTTAAACTCTATCGCGAAGTCCGAAGATGGAAATCAGCGGCTGGAATTAAACCAAACAACTTTTCAGAACATTCCCCATGATAGATGCGATAGAAAACATTGAGGGATCCAACATTTCTACTCAACGCCAAGAAATCAAGCCGATTGGTAATTGCCCGGTCATTGACAATTCCAATCGCTCTACGTTGAATGCGGTCAAACGGAAGGAGCTGGTACTGGGGAGCCCCTGCTCAGAGTTGAGAACAGTACTCCATGTGAGGCCGAATTTGCGTGTATAGTTGTAAGCGATGGGTCGGCTTGAAATATTGTCTCGTCTTGAATAACTGAGCACACCAAGTTTTTTATAGGCTATTTAAGTCTTCTCCTCCAGATGACCACGATATTGAACATCACTCGAAATGTCAACGCCAAGTATACCAATGCAGGCTATGGCAGCTAGGGAAACGCTCTCAAATCGAGGAGATGCGACGAAGAGAACCTTTTTTATTGGAAAACGATCAAACTTGTGTCTTGCTAGGGTTAAATTGCACCCGATTTTGCTGGCCTCAAAACGAAATTCCAAACAGAAGATTGTCAACTTTAGACACATTTTGGTTCCGGCTCGCAATGTTGTTCCCAAGATATAATACGCCGGCCAAAGTATAAGGCTTAGGCTAAGTCTGCATTGCAATGAGTGCTACTTATTTGCAACATGTCATTGATATGCAGAAGAAACAGAGTAGGAGAGATCACACAGCCTTGGGGAACACCAGCATTCACAAGCTTGGACTCCGAGCACTTGCCGTCGACAGTGATCTTGATGCTACGCTCCTTCAAAAAACTAGTGACCCATTTGCATAATTTTTCAGAAGACCGTAAGACCGTGTCCTTCTATGGAAGCGCCTTGTGTCACACCTGTGCACGAAAAGCTTTCACTGTGTCCAAACTGATATCCAATGAAGCGCTAAAGCAATGCTTCGCCCTTGTCTTGCCCTTCGGTGTGTTAAGTAAACTAAAAGATCACCAGCTGAACGACCACGACGAAAACCATATTGACGGTCATTTAACAGCTGGTGCTCCTCTAGGTACCTTAAGAGCTGTTAGTTTGTAATGGATTCAATAACCTTGGAAAGCAAGGAAGTTATAGCTATAGGCCGGTAATTGGACGGATCCGAGTAGTCACCTTTTTTAGGGATCGGTGTAGCGGTCTTCCATGAACTCGGTACAATGTCTATTGAATAGGAGAGCCGGAAGAGTCGCGTTAAAACCAGTGTCAGCTCGGGAGCACACACTTTGAGAACAATCGGAGGGATACCATCGGGCGATGCATCGGGCCCACTTGACTTATTGAAGTCCAATGAATTAAGTGTTCTACGAATTGAACTCTGCAAAAACTTTATTTCTGGCATAGACACTTCACACCGCGGGATGGTCGGTGGAATGTTTCTATGGTCATTTAAACTTGAGTTAGAAGCAAAAAGGGAGAATAGGAGATCAGCTTTCTCTTCCGCATCATGGGCCAACGAGCTATCACTCCGGTGTAAAGATGGTAATGTTGGCTTCGCGAAATTTCCTTGGACAGCCTTGGCGAGAGACCAGAATGCTGTTACCGAAGGTAAGCGGGCTAATTTATCGCCAATTCTGCCAATGTGCTCAGACTTTGCTGCCGCAGCCCAGGTCCAGTAGCATTTCCGCTTATGGCTAAGTGCCTTCTTACAAGGACGACTGAACCAAGGCTGGGATTTGCAACCAATGGGCACTGAAGAGAACGGAATATAAAGTTCCATACCCTGCAGCATCACATCAGTCACGATGTCTGGATGAACCTGCGAGAAGCAAACCTGTCTCCATGGGTAAGATGCAAAAAATATCGCATCCCGTCCCAATCTGCTGACCTATAATGCCACACTTGACGTCAGCCCGAAGGTTGTAGCCGTACACAAGGTGTAATGGACACTGCACTCCGGATTAAGCAGTGGTTGGAAGATCTAAGAGGGGCATTAACAGACACTTTTAGTTCCCTGGATGAGAGGTCAGCAGAAGGTCTAACAGTGAAGGCGTATGATCTCTGTCATACGGAATTCACGTAGGTGAAGTTACCAGTTGCGTAAGATCATAGGACAAGGCAAAGTCGTGAACAGATCTTTCCGCATAATCGGTGGAATGCGAACCAAGCCAGTCAGCATGGTGGGCGTTAAAATCGGCAAGAATCACAATCTCCGCGGATGGGATCTGCTCAGACACAGAATCGCAAGCTATTTTCATGTGCTCGACAAGCCGTCTGTTTCGGCATTGCCGCTATGTGACCTGTACAGGCACGCGTAGACATTGCGCAGCCAAAGAATGGACAGATTCAAGATTGCGGAGGCGCCGGAAACAAATATCCTTTCTGACGAAAGCGCACGCGCCCGCCCGCGGTACAAACGAGTGTTCCAGTTTATACCCCGGCTAGGAGAGGTACGATGTGTCAGCCGGAGAAGATATTTGGGTCTCAGTCAAAAAGAGCAAGGTTGGCTTCGCCGTCTCAAGATGGAAATGGACGGCGTTTAAGTTGAAGTGTATTCCCCTAATGTTGCATAAATCCACAACCAGCGTAGAAGGGGTCTAAAAATTTTTTTGCCTCTAGCATATTTAACGTTACGCGCAAATCAGCCTCCCCATAGTACTGGCCCCGTGTACTATGGGGGGACGTACTATGTAAGTACTATAATCCGCGTACCAAGTGCTTCCGGGTTAGAATCCAAAGATTCTAAATTAGAAACACCAGGGGGGATTGGTCTTCACCGTTTGCGGCTCCATTATAATATGAGGGGGGGGGGGAAGTAAGCCTTCGGGACTCTCACCAACCACACGAAACGCAGCAGCAACGCCACTACTTCACGCCGGTCTTTAGTGAGAGAGTGGTACGTCCCAGGACGTGCCAGCCCATTAAGCTGCAACCATACAGGCGAATAGCATGGCACTATCACTCGGAAAGGTGACTGATTGCACTTGTGGAACGATTCAAAAACTCCAAGTTAAACTTATATAATCTATATCACAGCCCCGGAAACCAAGAGGTTTTCCGAGGATTTAAAATTGATGCTTATATTCGCAACATCCCTGGTGTGATTACTGAGGCAGAAATTTGTTTGTTTGAAGCATTTCTGCACTACGCGACTAACACCCAGAAAACAAGCAAATAATTTGCTTACTTTGGGGTTAGATTCAATTTGTGTGACTTGTCTAGGGATATTTATTCAATCAAACGTTACTTTGCGGAAATCCATTATAATGTAATGATGTAAAATAAGCTTTTAGTTTGCTATTTCCGCTTAAGCAGTGTAACTGTTGTGGCGAGCTGAAGTCCTTCAAATGACACAGAATGAGACAAGCCCAACTAACTTTTCCACCGCCCACCACAGCGACCAGACCACGAATAAAGTAAGAGCTCGAGAAACAATAAACGTAAATTGTCACGTTCTTCGAATGTGACAACCCTACATATAGTTCCCACCTCCCGCCACCGCGACCAATCACGAATAGAGTTCAAACTCGGGTAACAAAATCACTTGTCACGTCCTTCGCTAACTTTCTCGAAGAACTCACTACAGAGAACACCAAATCGCACTCGACGTACGTTTCGCCACGACACCGAGGCATCTTCAGGAAATCGACCGTCCCGTACAAACGACGACACATAAGCGACTTGTAGCCGCCTGTTTTTTGAAATTGACTAATGTGTTGCCAACCTCGCGGGTTTTACAACTTCACTTCCGCCTCGATTGTGCTCTTACGCCCAAAACTAAACGCCCCAATATCAATTGTTCGTAATTGCTTTACGAATCGATTATGGAATTGTGTTAAAAAATCGTAATATTGGGGAATTCGATATATTTATTTGTTCATTCAATAATGTTCGGGACACATTAAGTACTGTGCTTAATGATTTCTAATTGTTCCAAAATATTTAGCTTGATTCCCAAATCACATGTAAGGTATTATTTTGAAAGAGTGATCACTAGCCAAATTGTGACTAGTAGATACTTAAATATTGTTCATAACATATTATGATCTTTTCGTTGTATTTTGGCTTGTACCTATATTCCGTTACATTCAGAACACTGAAGTTTATAAATCCCTTACTTATCTTTATTGTCGAATTTGTCGTTACCACTTTTATTTAACCTGAAATTGTTACCTCTTTCTTAACGGATTACGTGTTCGAAAAGCAACGTGTACCTAAGTAGGTATATGGTTAGATATTTATTTATTTACCTAGGCGTGCGCTATCTACGTTTCCATTGCCTACCGTTCTAATGACATGAATATGAGGTAAGTATTGTTAGATTATTTGTATTGAAAAAAACTTCATAATAGCCAGCGACAGCTAGGTAGGTATATCTTTTATATGAAAGCCATTACGTCCAAAATAGTGAACCATACATTTATTTCAATTGAAGACGTTTAAAAATGCATTTTTTTAAGAGTATTTATATATTCCACTTTTTGATCTGGGTCCTCTGCATAGAATAAACCATCTGCCGTCCTGTTTGGCAGTTCGTAAGAGGCGAGGAAAGCCAAAACGGGTATTATCGTGTGGGTTACCCTAACAAGAAAATAGCACCTAGAGTGATATGAGTGGGAAACATAATTAGTGCTCGATCTGCTGTAAATGTGCGCAAAATAAAAAAAATGTGCATGTTGTCGTTTTGGAAATAAACGGAAAAAACACTTCCTGCTTTGGTAACGTTGCTCCATCAAGAAATATCTCAACTAACTATCGGAGAGTTAAAAATTGTGCATGAGCAGAAAGCTTATATTTGTGCGCTAAAAATAAAATTTGTGCGTCTTCGGGTTTTCGAGATATTGCGTTTCCTGTATGTGCACCTGTAAAATAAACATACACAAATAGCTCTTAATTTGTGCGTATTTGTGACAAAATTAGATTTCAAAAAATATTTATAGTTTTCAAGTAATCGTGGTTTTTCCAAAAATAAAAAAAATGTAGCGCCTGTCATGATGATCATGTAGATTCGTCATGTCTGTCTGTCTGTCTGTCTGTCCGTCCGTCCGTATATCACAGTCACTTTTTCCCGAAGCTATAAGCTGCTGCTGCTATGCTGTTGAAACTTTCAAAGTGTATGTAGGCTGTGAACCGCATTAAGATTTTCACAAAAAAATATACAAAAATAACAATAAGTTTTAGGGATTTCCCACTCTTAGAAACTAAAATTCAATAATGTTTTTTTCATCATATGCATAAGTGTGGACAGGTCTTCAAAAATGATACTGAGGTTTCTACTATACTTTTTTCCCTAATTAACTGAATAGTTTGCGCGAGAGACACTTCTCAAAGTGATAAAATTGTGTAACGTGATAAATCCTGTAACTTCGAAAATAAGACAACGAAAAAAATGGAAAATATATATGATGTATATGTATATAAACATCCAGCGAAAATTGGTTGGAACTAGATCTAGTAAGTATTTTGATTTAATATCTAGGTACTGTAACACCAACACTTAAAATAGTTGTATCTCATTGTTATGAGATGGCGCTATGTAGTTTAGAATTGCACAACCGGTTAGCAAAGTACTTTTAAAGTCTTTGATACTTTAACTCCGCGTTGATTGCACAAGTAGCATTGAGCTTATGTGTTAGCTACACATATTGCTAAGGGTATAAATTATAATTCGCGAACTCAATAAAGCAAACTGTAACTACTGTTGTATATGAAATGAATTGCAAAACTTTTTTTAAGTTCTTTTTAATATGACTATCATAGTAAGTAGTAAGTATCATATTATGATATTTACTGGACCCTTTATTTGCGAGTCTGATTCGCGCTTAGACGTTTTTTAATCATCGTTCTTCGTCAAATAAAAGGGGAGGTTATATGTTCGACTCCTATATATTTGTTTATGTACCTATGTTAATAGATTTTTCCATAATTTCAGAACCTATTTTGAATACTCTTTCTTTAGTTGAAAGAACGTACTTCCAACGTGGTCCTATTGTCACTAAGTCCAAATCTAATGATAAAAATCAAGGAAAATCATGGAAAATTATATTTTTCGTGTATTTAGATGATTAATTACTCGTTGATATTAAAGTCACTTTTTTCAGTAATACTGTTATTAAATTGAATCAATAATTAATAAATTAATAAAAATGTAAAAAAATAATTTCTATTCAATGTGCGGCGAAACACAAAAAGTGATTGTTTTTAAAATTATCATTTAAGTATTTGTACGCCCATCTGCCTGTTATTTTTTTCTTCAACCACACAAAATTAGTGAATCTTGAAATTGAACTAAAGAACTACCAAATTTAAATATATTGGGCTCTTACTTCTGATAGCGTACAGAGTTCAAGTTTTTCGTATTTTTTTTAAAATTTTCTACAATAACGCAAAATCTGCATATTTTTTTTTACCTCTAGGAAACACACAAAATGTTTTCTTAACTGTAAGAAGTTGAATAGGCGATAAGAAGTATGAATATGATAAGGAAAAATATGATAAGGCTGCGGGAGTAGATATATGGTTAGCAGAGCTATGGTTGGCTGTGGGCCAGAAGTTTTTTGTGGTTTCGTGAATCTCGATAAAGCATTTGATAGGATTGTACGTAAGGAACTTTGGGATATTTCACCAGATTATGGGAAAGAATGCTGCATGCTATGCAGTCTACCTACATATTTAGATTATAAAGCATGTTTGCAGATGGACTGCAGCATATCGCCTTGGTCTAATGTAAACATTGGCGTCGAGCAAGGCTTGTTTATCTTGTATTCGGATAAATGCCTTAAAAGGTTAAGACAAATATGGACGACCGAGTGGTGGACTGCTTTATGCAGATGATGCTGTTCTTTTGGGCTCTACACTATTTGAGCTTCAAACACTGATCACAGTTATAAAAGGTAATGGAAAAGAAAGGTGCTTGCATTTGAATGCGACGAAAACCAAATGGTGTTTGAAAGAGACGTAGTCGGGACGGATGTAAGAGTTAGTTGATGATGTACTGCTGGAACAATTGAATAAAATTGTATATATTATTTGTGCTTTTAGTAGGGATGGAAGGTTCACCTCAGATGTAGAAAAGACATTGTGTGCAGGGAATAGCGCGAATGTAGCGCTAAGAAAGCTATTTCAAAGCGAGATTTTGTATCAAAATGCTACTTCATTTTGCATAATTATTAATTTTCTTCTTATTCCAGCGCTGTTGTATGGAAACGCGAGTTAACTATGTCAGAAAAAGCATGAAAGTGGGATAAGTGCGATAAAATTGAGCGCTATAGAAAATCTGTGGCGTAACGCTCGCTAACCGCATTCGTAGCAGTAAGATCCGTGAAAAATGGGATTGTGTTTAAATGAGATGGTGTTTAAATGAGAAAGGACATGCTTCGCTGGTTCGGTCATGTGGAAAGAATAGCAGGTGAAAGATTGACAAAGCAGATATACAATGCGAGTGTTGCTGGATGTAGGTCCCGGATGGACCAAAGTCTAAATCGATCTAATGGCTCAAATATTATCCGAGGGTGATGTCAATAAAACCGGCGTGTTTGTATGAAAAGGGATGATGAAAGATTAGAGTGTGGCGGGAACCAGACAGATCTGCCAGGATCGTGAGATTTGGCATTCGATAGTCTCCACACACCCAGTAAGGCGTGAAGATATGTATGTGTCTATTTTTTTGTGGTAAGACGGTGTATAAATTTTAGATAAGGTAGAATAAAAACAATGTTTCTTGCTTCAAAAATTTATATTAAAGTTTGTATGCCCAGTTGTTAACTAACAGTTTATTCTTATTACTACACTTTAGAATTAAGAGGTCGTGTTTTGTTAGTATAAACGCATACAAATTTGCAATATGATAAATCTATTTTTATAATATTTTTCGATGGCAAACTGTCTGATGTATCTTGTGATATTGCTATTGATTACATTTCCTGTATGTCCTGATCCAAAGATGTTATACGACGTTGACAAATAAAAGTTAGGATTTTACACCTCTTTCGTCGTTTCGATAATGCATTATTCCCCTTACCGGATTGCTATTATAAGTGAAGAAAAGAAGGCAAGGTTAGTTAAAATGGTGATATGATTGATCTGCACGAGTCGTCGCTAGTCTACGACCTAGTTATGGTAACAGTCATAGTTACTTATCCTTTTTGTTATTGAGAAACATTGCTCTCAGAACGAAATATGTTGCGAAACTAAGCATTGCGAAAATTACAAAACTATTTCATCAAATCTCTAGACAAGACAGCATATCAGATAAATATAGAATACAATAAACTATTCCTAAACTGCTGGCAAAAACGTTAAAGTTCATTACAAGAAGCAGACGACGATGATTCTTAAACTATCAATTGCTTATAGCTTCGACTGCGTTCAAATAGGGCTGTGCTTCCTTCAGATAAAGCCACGCCAATTCTTAGACCTGAAAGTAAAATCTAAGACACATAATAAAAAACATGACAGATATAAAATTATATCCAACGTTATTGGGACTTATAATAGGACCAATAAATAACTTATTGCCCGGTTTTATGAACCATATGGCTATGAACCATAAAGCCATTTTTACCCAATTCAGTTATTATTGGGCCAATGTTACCGACACAGAAGAATTCGGTCTGCGTCGGTAACAATCAAAATTCGTATTTATAGAATGATATCTCAAACGAAACAGTACAGTACGGTACAGTTAAATTAAGGCTCTAGAATTGTTACTTCAGAGATTAAATTCAATTTGAGTTTGAGTCTCATTCTAGGATATAAGATTTAGATCCGACCTCTTATCTCTAAAGTATAGAACTCTTTTGATATATCTCCGATGTTGGCTTAAGTTCCAGCTAAAATCGAAGTAGGGTCCTCGACACCAGACTTCACCTTCCGTAAGAACATGACGGCTTCACGGCCGTCGATGAGCCTATGGTCGTATGAAAGCGCCAGGTACATCATGGGCCTAATTTCAATCTGAAAAAAAATGACTTCTTTTTTATGAATACAGCACACATAGATACATATATCTTCACGCTAAGTCCCTTACGGGGTAGGTAGAGATTGTCGAGTGCCAAATCTCACGATCCTGGCAGGACTGCCTGGCTTCCTCCACATTCATTACCTTTTTCATACAAACACGTTGGTTTCGGAGACTTTTTGACACCACCTTCGGATAATATCCGAACGATTTGGTCGTGGATTGTCAACCAAGGTCTCCCCGCGTACCTAAATCCATCCACATTCGCAGTGTATATCTCCTTTGTCAATCTTTCCACATCATAGAATTAGCGGAACACGCCCTTTCTCATTTTCTTTCAATGCCATGCTTTCTCTGAACTCACTGTTACAAATGCGGTCAGCGAGCGTTACACTACAAATTTTCCGTTGCGCTCTCAAATCGACCGCATTTATCCTACTCTCATCTCATGCTTTTTCTGACATACCGAAGTCTTGCTTCCATACATGATACAACACAGTTGGAATGAGCACAGAATTATGCAAAGTGAGTCTAGTACTTTGACTCAAAACCTCGATTTGAAATACAAACACAAATAAAATGAATACATTAATCTACTTAATTACATTAATCTAGTTTATCAATCAACTGTTCCATTAGTTAGTTTGACTATTCTAGAGTATTGTGATGTGTGACAAACATTATTATAGTTAGCCTGGTTAGTGTCTCTAAGTAAAAAGTGACTAATGCTCAATATGTCGAGTATTGTGTCGACACACTTGGGGCAAGCAAGAAGAATTTCCTAAATTGTGAAAAATCTCGTAAGTACAAGAACTTTATCAGGTTATCTAAGTATATTAATGAAAGACAAGCTAATCGGGTACAGTGTAGTTGAGGCCTACAGTTTTTTGTTAACTATTCTAAAAACATTGCTTTCTTTTGGAATAATACAGCGGGCCTCCACGACTTTCCTGGTGGTATCAGATAAACTACTGCACTTTGTCATTTGTGATCTTATTGGTAATGGTATATATCTGACCTATACTTGTTTCTTACAAACTGCCAAGTAGGGACAGGTATTTTTTCTGCACAGGGATCCAGAAGCAATTTGGGGAAACTTACGCCGTCACGATAAGGCCCCAAATATCACTTATCGAAGAGTTATTTAAGAGTGGTAGTCACAGACAATTAGTTTTTACCTTGCCAGCTATAGCTACGGGGCGTTGAATGATTGCGTGCATGCCCAGTATTGAGGATTGGGGCATGTTGATGATAGGCATGGACAGCAAGGATCCGAACACACCGCCGTTGCTGATCGTGAAGGTGCCACCTTGCATGTCACCAGGGGTTAGCCTACCTGAAATCATGTTAAAGTACAGCTGACCATATTTTAAAATCTAGCTGAGCAATATGGATCACGAAATCTTAAATGTGATAAATTTATCCATGACGGGCTTCGAGATTGTAGCGAACTGGTGTGTCCAAATGGTCGCACGTAGACATTGTGATTTCTCGCGGTTTCTTATAGTAACGCCCAAAAGTTCGCTACGTCCCCCCATATTCAGCAAATAAATGATTTCTTTTCATAACATTTATTGGAGAAACAAGTTTCCAATTGAATTTAGTAGATCATGGATTTAAATCTTTTTTAGTATAATATAGACTTTGGGACAGGCGTTTGTATGATGAATAAAGATGTCTGTATTTCCGGTTCCGGTTTATGGTGGGGTTTCTATTAGTGTTTTTATGTATAGTATCGTTTTTTTTGGATTCGACCAATTTGTATAATTTGTCCAGGGATATTTATTTGTTTATATTTTGTCTTCAAACCAGCCCCGAAATCAATTTGTGAATCGATAGGTACAGACTAGAGTAGCATTTCTATTTGACTAATAATAACAATAACAACAATAAAATATTTATTTAGCAGAAACCAAGTTACAAACTAATACAATTTTCGGGCCCCCACACTAGGTTGAGCCAGTCTTGTGGGGGAGAACTTACGTTTAACATAAATAAGCTTACGGTAAGTCGATCTTAATAGAGTTTTTTTTGTTTCTTAATTACTTCTTAAAATATTACGTACGGGTATAATTTATTTATTGATTTTAAGTTTTCAGTGTTTTCGAACGACATTGTGTCGAGTCCTTTTGATAATAACATTTTTGTTTGTCTGACAGTATAATTTTTAAAATTGAATAATCTGATTAGCCTGTTATAGATATGTGGAAATGGTATGTGAAATCGAGGATAATCTTACTTCAGACAACTTTTAGTAGGTAATTGAAACACGTGTTCCGTACGTAGAGCTCATGTCACAAAATGAACCGTAATAATTCATTACGAAGAAACGTGGTAAATTGGCACATGATCTAGCGGCCTATGTACTCACATATGTTCCTAAGATAGCATTATACTTTAAGAGTGCACGACAATTTAGTTCAAAATCTTGACTATACCTTTTCGAGCTTTATCCGCTAACGCAGATAGCCCCAGCTCAATTTTCGGGTAGTCCATAGATTCCACGTTCCGTAGCACTGGCGTCACGAGGCCTTTGGGCGTTGCTACTGCTACAGAAATGTCCACGTAATCTCTATTAAATAAAATAAAAAATACATCAATCGAGAAAGTGATTCCGGTCTGGAACTAAAGTCTTAGTCCACTCTTGTTGTATTAGTATCTATTCAATTATTTCTATGATTCAGTATCGTTGACTAATTTAGCAATAGAGCAAGTCTACCAACTACCCTCTGCTTTTAAAGATGAATATTAAGTTATAGATTTTAATGTATTTTCCTGTTGAAATATATTTATATGAAATTTTGCTAAATAAAATATAAGGTTATTTTCATTCTAGCATATTATTTTTCTCTTAAGTTAAGATAAGTAGGTATAAGTAAAAATTCCATATATCTCCCTCGTAGAAAAAAGTAGAAAAAATCGTTATTCTGTTGGTCTGGGTCCTCTACGTACTAATAGACTACCTGTCGTACTGCCTGGCAGATCGTAAGAGGCGAGCAAAGGCAAAACGGGTCTTTACCAACAATACCACTGATGGTATATTGCTGTGCAGCAACTTGACCGGATAGGGATCCACCGCCGCCTATTCCTGCCGCCATAATGATATTGTCATGTTCAGGTGCGGAGGGTACGGTAGACTTGCACAATTGGCCTAACACCTCAGCCATAGGACAGCGATGTACCTATAACATTATGGTGCCCGTAAGCTGCGGTTATCTCTTACCATCTGGGGAGCCGCGTGCCTATTTGCTGTCTTTAACCTTTAAAAAAATCTCTACGAGTAGGGATTTTCTAATCTTCTTGAACGTAATGAAAATCGTTTTCGTTCGGTATACCTAATACGCAATACATCTAATTTACATTACGGCTAAAACAAATCGTTAGTACAGATTGTAGGTACAAATTCTTAATAAAGCTGGAACACGGATACATATATATATATATATACCCGTAGTACACTGTACAAAAAGTAAGACGTAGCAGTTTTTATAAGGGTCGGTACCCGTTTTATTAGACATAAAGCGACGTAGATCGTTTAAAAATTAGTTAGAGATGCAATCTCTAAGCGAAGTAGACTGAAATAGAAGTAAGTCAATCGCGAAATAGGCCAAAAGCGAGTCGAAAATATGACTTACTCATAACGCGAAGTAGTTATGCAGCGTATTAGGTATATTCCCGTATTGGTCCGGGCTCCTTTGCAGAATAAACCATCTGCTTTCCTGCTACGCAGCATGTAAAAGGTGAGCACAGGCTTACCGTGATGAACACCGTGACATCCTACTAGGTGGTAGAATTTCGCATTGACTCGTTCGGATTGGTACCACCGCCTTACATATTGCCGTGTTCCGATTCGAAGGTTAAGGTAGCCGGTCAACTTAGTTTCACAACAACATCAACATCCTGGCCTCAGGTTGGCAACGCACCATTACACCTTTGGTGCCTTTAGGCGGCGTGAATTTCTTACCATTAGGAAATTCATCTGCTTGTTTGCCTTCCATTATCATAAAAAAATATATAGAACGAAAGCTAAAAAAATGACCTGTAAACAATATCGTCGCCAATTATGACCCCATTTATAACAGGCTGGTCCAGAAGCGCGTTCGCAGAGGCCTTCAAGAACGGTGACATGAAAGAAAGCTTTACTCCGTACTTTTTCATAAATGCTTCTACATTCGCTTTTCGGAACGCCATTAATTTGCTGAAAAGAACAAAACCCTGAGTTGAATAGACTATCTCTCGCCAGGCAGCTCGTAAGAGGCGAGCACTGGCTAAAATATAGATCTGACTATCACACAAAAAAAGTCTGTGCTTTGTAACTTATGAAAACCTCTATTGGTTTTTAATTTCGGCTTTGAAGGTAGAGTAGAATGTCATAGTTGGTAAGATTTTTGCGTAATTATGTAATCAAATTTTTACGTTGACTTCGTATTTTCTGTGGTTTTGTGGGTGTCGAAAAAGCGTTCGATAGGGCTGTACGTAAGGAACTTTGGAACATTTTGCCGAAATATGGAATAAACATATCGCCTTGGTCTGATGTTAATATTGGAGTCAAGCAGGATTGTGTAGGGTAAGCCAAGCGGTAAACTGCCTGCTTTATGTAGATGATGCTGTACTTTTGGGCTTATATACAGAGCTACTTTCAACATACCGGCCAAATTTTAATATCAGGAAGTTAAGGCTAAAATGATCGAGTATTTTAAATATTAATTGCCAAATTGTAAAATTTACTTTTATGAATTTAAAATAGTCATGACGTTACCAACCTGCGCATACGATTGCGGTCGACATTTACGTTACCATGCATTTTGTATTTTGCGCCGGATAAAAATTATAATCTGTTTTATTTTTATTTATTTCATTATTTCGTAAATGGAAATTGTTATCGATTCCCATCCCTCTTTTTAAATGTGGCTGGCCTGCCAAATGTTACCCTGTGTATTATCTTGATTATACGATTAAAAGTGTGATGAAAAGAAAGTGTTGATGTTACAAGGAGGAAGGGCAAGCTCCGCTGGTTCAGTCATGTGGAAAGAATGACAGACGTAAGAGTGACAAAGCAAATATGCAATGCAAATGTGGATGGATGTAGGTGCCCAGGAAGACCTAGGTTGACAATCCACGATCAAATCCCACGGGTTTTGTCTGAGGGTGGTGCCAAAAGTCTTCGACACTGGCTTGTTTCTATGAAAAGGGTAATGAATGTGGTGAGTAATTTTGCAATACCGCATAAACCGGATTTGGAACTAGATACCCTGTAAGAGACTGGGCGTCAAAATATGTGTATGCGACTACGTATTTTTACCATCTTTGGAGCCAATAGGAGTATTTCTTATCGTTAGGGAATCAAATATGTCTGTTATTAGTCATGTCATAAATAGTAATAGTACTTAATACATGGATGTTAGCTGATCGCCCATGATTATAGCTACCTCATGTCACACTCGTTAAAGGTGGTCAACATGGCGCAGGTGTTCTGAGCCTCCTTCAGCCGCTCTGCGATCTTCCTTCTCATCCTGTTCATTTTGACTGGATGTTCTGTACGTGTTCCAGATATGGACTTCGTAGGATCTCCGATTTGTTGTGCAGCCAACTAAATAATTAACGCCTTTTTAATCATTTTCGTCCTTTACAAGATACGAAAAGATAAACGCCAAATCAATTTTAAGAATCCTTTAATCATTAGAAAGCTTCGTTAGAATATGAAGAATGTATAAGAATGCATGGTTAGATACTTCTAGCAAGTAGTTTTTGCAATTGCAAATTCAATATCGTCCAATACATTAGTTGTATTTTTTCTAGTCGTAGTTGACTATATAAAGCTGGAAACAATTTTATTCCCCGTTAGCAGCCGATAATTTGTTCCCAGATGGAACGTGGAACTTGTCAATAGCTATGAGATGGCAATCGTCTATTTGAGACTGTTAATTAATTTTGAAATGCATTGCCCATTGTAAATAGGCGTCAAGTAATTTTAACAAGCGTTTGAAAAAAACTAAAAATGTAATACTTGCAGGCTATTTCTTGTTTCAAAAAAATAACTTACAGTAGGTCCGACAGGTGCAGCTGCCTTTTTTACTACAGCCGTTTTAGTTGGAGTAACGGCAGCAGGTACTGGAGTGGGTGCATGAACAGCTGCAGGTGCAGGTTTAGGTGCAGGTGCAGCTGGCGCTGGCGCGGCTACTGCTTTG
>NJDC01001979.1:274709-290196 GCA_002245475.1 Calephelis virginiensis | reverse complement strand
TTTAACTATAAGTAACTTCATTTGAAAAAAACTAAAAATGTAATACTTGCAGGCTATTTCTTGTTTCAAAAAAATAACTTACAGTAGGTCCGACAGGTGCAGCTGCCTTTTTTACTACAGCCTTTTTAGTTGGAGTAGCGGCAGCAGGTACTGGAGTGGGTGCATGGACAGCTGCAGGTGCAGGTGCAGCTGGCGCTGGCGCAGCTACTGCTTTGACAGGGGCTACTCCAGTCACATCAACCTGTCCAAGTCTGGTAGTTATAATGTTAAATCCAATGACAAGTCCGGCGCGCCTTCATCGACTCGTGATTCATGATTCGAACCAAACCAACTGACCGTGCAGGTGCGGGCTCCTTTGTCGAATAAACTATCTGCCTTTCTACCATGCAGCTCATAAAAGGAGAGCACAGGCTTAATGTCAATAACACCGTGACATCTGACTAGGTGGTCGACTTTCGCAGCGACTCGCCCGGTTCGGTACCACCGCCTTACCTATTACTGCCGCCATAACACCAGTGCTTGTCGTTGACGTGTTCCGGGTCAGAGGATGAGGTAGCCGATAAACCTACTTTTGCTCCAGGCCTAATACATTCCGGTGTCTGGTTGGCAATGCACCACTACTACCTATAGTGTCTCTAGGCGGTGTGAATTTCTCACCATCAGGAAATCCGTCTGTTTGTTTACCTTCCAATATCATTAAAAAGCTGTACCTAATTCAGGATCTAAAAAGCTTTTGGCAAAATCCTCGAGTTTTGCAGATCTCGGTTTGAAAAATCCCAGATTAGTATAACCCAAAATATAGTGTAGTAGTCGATGGTCCCAGACGTGAATGTTAGGTATATGTATAATACCTAACTTTCCTTATATATAAACATCAACTCAATTGCAGGTCGTTAGCCTCGCTACAACTCGGGAACAGCTGGACCGATTTGACTAATTTTAGTATTGAATTATTTGTGTAAGTCTAAGGAAGGATTGAAAGAAAAGAAAAAAGGAAAATCTGCCAGGAAACTAGGGAAAACAAAACTTTAAGTTTTTTTAAGGGACGAAGTTCCCCAGGACAGCTAGTAAGTAATACACATATGCACGTATTTATTTTTGAATTGACTTTAAATAGCTTCTGAAAACCAACAAGTATTTATGTATTATTGTATAATAATATTTATAAATTGTAATTGCAATTGTAACATTATATTTTTTTTTGTATAGAAGCATAGTGCACCATTATATGATGCTGGATGACGAAGAGAAATGTCTAACATAAATATTATGAGATTACCTGAAAAAGCGGTTGTTGCGCCTTCACCGCCTGTCCTTCCTTGACAAGTATTTTCACAACTTTCCCATGGCCTGGCGACATCACGGGGAGAGCAGTTTTGTCTGTTTCTATTTCTAGGACTACCTCATCCATTGCTACCGGATCACCCTCTTTTTTGATTAGCCTAAGATATTTAAAATAGGAGTTTTTTTTTTATAAACTGGTCGTGCGTTACGTACTTGAGTGTATTTTTTTAATGATAAAGGCAAACAAGCAGACGGATTTCCTGATGGTAAAAAATTCAGGCGGCCTAGAGACACCAAAGGTGATAATGGTGCGTTGCCAACCCGAGGCCGGGATTTTAGGCCTCGAGCTAAAGCAAGTTTACCGGCTACCTTACCCTCCGAACCTGAACACGTCAACGGCAAGCATTGGATGTTATGGTGGCAGGAATAGGTGAGGCGGTGGTACCAATCCGGACGAGTCGCTGCGAAACTCTACCACCTAGTAGGTTGTCACGGTGTTAGTGACGGTAAGCCTATGCTCGCTTTTTACGAGCTGCCTGGCACGAAGGCAGATGGTCTATTCTGCGAAGGAGCCCGGACCAACACGGGGAAAAGTGTATGTATTTATATTTCATCACTACGTTGTAGCTTGCCCTAATTGGTACCACAGCCTACTACCGTAACGTCTATGCTTGTCATTATTTTCTTTCATGATGGGAGTTAGAGTAGCCGTAATACTTGCACCCGTAGCCTAAAATCTCGACCGTACGATAGTGGCCGTACCAGTAACATCTGTGGGGCCTATAGGTTATATTTTACCATCAACTAAATTCATTCGGTCATTGTTTTTGCTTAGCGAATACAGATTTTCATACAAGTAGGTATTAAGTAGGTATTCTAACGATTTTACCATCTTTTCATGTTCGACTCATAATTTTTAGTTATGTTAATCGATTTGTAAGTAACTAGTGAAGCGATTAATAAAATTGTAGAAAGCGTACCTTCTAGATTGAACTTGGTCCTATCGCCGCTAAGTTTGTGTAGTCATAAGACGTAGTATACAGTAGTGCAAAAATTATATATCTATATTATAAGATAGCGAACAAGCAGACAACTTCTCCCTTTGGCTACGTTACATAGATGTTACTGCTGCGACACTATCGTATGGTCGCAAACGCTAACTTTAACGTGTATACTAGTTTAACGGCTACCTACCACCTGGATCTGTAGACTGTATATTTGCAGAAGTCCACATCACTAACTTTTTCAAAAATATTTTTAATTCTATTTAATAATAACTAATAAGCATTTATATCACTTACTTGACATCACCACTAGAGACAGAGTCTGGAAAATTTGGTGCCTTCACTTCCTCAATACCACGTAACTGTTTACTCACGTGGAAGTTGCGTCGGTGTTGGGAATCGCAGGGTGGAATACACATATTACGTCTAAAAGTGATATTATTATCAATATAATGAATAAACATAATGTTATATATTTAATCGTATAAAAGGGCAGGTGCTCAATTGTTTTAAAACTTTCAATTTAACAGATGTGGAGAACCGTAAACTTATTATAAAATATTTTATCACACATCCCATCATTCTCTACGATAAAACGTTTTTTTTTCTATTTTTGAAGTGAAAAGCGGCGTTGCGCGCTTTTTTTGAAATGGGTCTCGCGTCAGGACACGTGACTTGATCGAGAATTCGTAAGACGGCGCAGGGCGCTTGCGCGAATGTTCGTGTTGTCAGGTTTGTGTACGATAGCGCAATAAATGAATATTGTATTCTACCACATTAATGATAGTACTTTCGTACTAATAATTAAAGCAATTCGTGCATAATTATACCCTAACCATTCCAAAATATCAAAAATGCAAAACGGTAATATTCAAGTTTTCAATTTTGCCGGCACTCCAGGAGTGCAACCGTCGTTTTTTTTGTTTAAGCTTATAGAAAATCAATTTCCGTATTTTAATAAAGGAAGACTTACAAGCGGTTTCGTTAGTTTTTTAAACTATTATTTATTATTGCCGTTTTAGTCTTGGGACATGATAAATAAATATCCCTGGACAAATGACCAAAAATTGGCCTAATTACAATGTAAGAACTTATGTGCAAATCTTACGGGTTAGTCAATGACATTTATACACAGAATAACTTAAAGCTACGAAACCGGAATTAATATAATCAGCACCCACATCCGGAAATATAGACATCGATGTTTATTACGTAAATGCCTTCCCCCCGTCGGGAATCAAATCACCGTCAGCAGTTGGTCGCTGGACGTAGGTGTGTACGCTAGCCAGGAAGGCGGTCAGATATCATAATATGAGTACTACATATTAAGTACTTATATATTATACTTTGTTGGTTCTGCAGATTTATTTCAAGAATCTCCGAAACCGGCGTGTTTGTATGAAAAAAAGGTGATGAATGTGGAGGAAGCCAGGCAAGTCTCTTAGGATCTTGGCACTCGATACCCTCTGCCGACCCTGCAACGGACTTGGCATGAAGATATGTATGTATGTATGTTGTTGATTCTGATAAAAAAACTATGATATCTCCTAAGATAGTAGTATTCTCCCCGAGTTGGTCTGGGCTCCTTTGCACAATAGACCATATATCTTTCTGCCATGAGGGTTATAAAAGACAAGCATAGGCTTATCGTTACTAACACCGTGACATCTGACTAGGTGGTAGAGTTTCGCAATGTCTCGCCCGGATTGGTATCAACGCCTTACCTATTCCTGACGCCATAACGTCAGTGCTTGCCGTTGACGTGTTCCGGGTTGGAGGATAAGGTAGCCGGTATCCTTCCTTTTGTTCGAGTCCTAACATCCCGGCTTTAGATTGGCATAGCACCATTACCACCTTTGGTGTCTCTAGGCGGCTTGAATTTCTTACCATCAGGATTTGTCTCCCAAAATCATAAAAAAATTCTATTAGATGAAATGAAATGATGCAAGAGCAATTTTGTTCAAAATAAAAGAAATTCGATGCCTTAGTTAAGGCTTAAATAAACGAGCTCGCAAGTACTACGTTATTTTAAAGTGCTGATAATAACCATAAAAAGAAAGTGAGTTAACCTTAAAAGATAGCTTCATGCTATTGGTGACTTTTTTTTAAAGAAAAACATAAATTATTTTCGCGTGACTTTAATCGTTAGCCTAGCGTACGGAGCGATAGCTTTAAAAAGATAATATTTTGGGTTTGGCGCCAGATCTTCAAGATTCTGATCATGATAATTTTTTTCAAATATGTGCGTGAAGTTTTTATTCAATTCCACTGTTTAAAGTGGGTGAAACACGTTCTAAGAGTTCGTTACGTAGATAGCAACGAAGTTACTGAAAGCTCCTTAAAAAGATAAACACGTAAGTGGATTGTCTGATGATAAGAAATACGCGCCACATATTTACAACAAAAACATTAAGAATTCGTTCCCAGCTTGAGGGATGAGTCTGACTTCTAGAAGAAATATAATTGGCTAGCCAAGCCAACACGCCAAATCTGAGTACGAGAATGACAACCACTGAGGTTGTAGTGACAGGAATAGGTTAAGGGGTGGTGCTAATTAGAGAAAGTTCTAGTAGGACTACTATCTCGTCGGACTACACTTTGGAATATTATTTTGTTTTTGAGTTATTTATTTATAATATTATTGAGTTTATTTTGTTTTCCAGTAACGAGTTCGTCACGTCTCTGCCATCTAAAGTGTTTTTAAGTATTCTTAAAATTAGCGTAGTTAACAAAATATGTAAATATTAGTAACATTTACACATGTAAATCCAGTAATAAAATGAAAAATCTGCCAGCCTGTGAAATACAGATATCTATATTCAGGAATCAAATGCTTGTCCTTATCAGAAATCAAGAAACGTGGTAAACTACAACTGATACAAAAATAAAATCGATCAATTACTTTTTAGGTATTTCCATCTCACAACGACCGCAAAAGCATGCTAGCGGGTTACAATTACTTATTCTGGTTAACCTTTTCTCCGTGCACTTGCTTAGTAACTGAAAGAAAACAATTATCAATCACTTGACTCTTTTCAATTTACAAAATTTCGAACAAACTGACGAAAGAGTACTGTGCAGCATCTAGCTCGGATTTATGATTCTGCCAGTGTAGCGTTTGTGCTCGCTACTGTCTTGTTCCACGTTGACGGCAGGGTAGCCAGTAGAATTGCACAAGTGACCTAATATCCCGAGCATAAAATAGCAACGTCATAGTCAAAACTCGGCGATAACTGTACCTTTTACGATCAGGAAAGCCATCTGCTTGTCCACCATATTTTATTATAAAAGCAAAACTAAAAGCAGACAGGATTTCAACCACGAATGCTTGAAATATGGACTTACTAAAAATCTTTATGTTTAAGTTGATGATAAGAGAGTCATTAGAAGAGGCAATCTAATAAAAGATAATAATTCAAGAAGAGGCAATCTAATAAAGATAGTAATTCGTTAACTACCTGATTACTTAAACTTAATCCAAGTCTTCGTCTCCACATGATTCTTGAAAACTATTTGAAATGTAGTAAACAATAAATCATTTTTTTTTTAAATAATAAAAATTTAACGAAATGTCAGCGTTTCAACGATTATTTTATTTTTAATTTCTATTTCTGTCAATATTGAAAATATTCGATGAGGTTTCAGCTGGTAAGTGTTCTAGGTTCTAGTTTACAAATATAGTAGTTTTTATTGACATATGTGATCAAAATGCTGTGCAGCAAGTAGAGTGAGTTTCCTTTATAGGTATGTGATTTTACAATGTTTGATGTTGGGTATTTTTCTTTTTCTTCTTTTATATATATGGCTTTCAATCGTTTTTCACGATTAAGGTGTTTTTAAAGGCTGAGTGTTTAAATTACTTCATGTGTTTGTCAAAAATTATAATAACGTACATATTTTAACTGTTGACGTAATTGAAGTGTAACGAATGTAATCCTACTTTAATAATCCTACGAAATACAGACGACGAATTGAATTGAAGGAATTGAAAACAACGTATGAATATACTGTAATGTAAATTACAAAATGAATCTCCTATGAAGAGATATTCATGAAGATTGTCTGAAGTCGTTATGACAACATTTACAATAGGTGTATACTCGAGAACCCTTTGAGTGGGACATTAGTGGTGTCCACTCAAGACGGACCATTGCGACCTCCGCGCCCTTTTATTGTAGGGCTGTACAAAGTTTGTTTTTGTATACCTAATTTATTTTATGGTCTTTGACAGCATATAATCAAATGGAAAATAAAGAAGCAAAACAATTGCGAAGTGTTTAGAGGTTTTGTAAAAATTCTCTTGCTAAATTACTAGATTACAATATAGATGAGATTTGTCTTAAATCGCTTAGCATATAGTGTAAAGGTTTATAAACACAACATTAACAGTTAAAACCGATGTGATATCGATATGTAACAATTATATGCTTAATGAATCATAAGTATTTTTATAGATAACGTGGCTTCTAATATTTTGTTTATCATACCATATTTTTATAAATTTAGTGCAATGTGTAAAGACTTTTAATTTAAGTTGTGTTATTGACATTTTTACATTTTAAACTATAGTTAACTAGGTAGCTTAAGAAAAAAAAGTGTAACATTTTTATTATGGTATGGATAATGAGACTGCTTTGCTTTATTTATTATTCTGACACGCTTGTTTTTTATATTATATGATTAAATGAAAAGTTTATGTTTAAATAAAATCTGTTGTTATGTAAATATGTGGTAGTCATATTTCACCAATGTCTAAATTGGCACGTAGAAAAAATATTCATTCAATATTTTGAATGTAATGATGACGTTAATTTCATTCTATTTCTTTTAATTTTATCATATATTTTCAGAAAAGTTATTGAATTATTGACATTCTTGTATTTTATTTCAGTGCTTATTGAGCTTGAAATGGTAGGTAGGTGAATTTGACTTTTGTAAATTGTTTTGCAACAAAATATTTACTTTTATCTTTAATTTTAATAATATAAAAATATAATGTAATAATACGAAAAACTTTTTTCTTCAAAGTCGGGTTTTATTAGAATGCATTCGTATATGTGCTTAACGTAATTAGTCTAAATAATGTTTAATAATATATTAGATATATAGATAGAAATTATTTGACAATTAGTTTCAAAAATAATGATACTTTTGTTGTGCAATACGTTAAAATAAGCCAAATATTAACATCTCATTGTTATAAAATGTACAGTGACATTTGCAAAATGTATACTTACGTATTTACTTCGGAAAAAAGAAATAAACGATATTTAAATGTAAGTCTCTTATTGGAAATGCTTCAATAAATCGTAATAAATTTGCTCCTACTGGTCTATTAGGAGCATATTAGGATCATCCTCATTTCGTCACTCATAACCCAAAAGGCTCTTGTGAGTTGAAATTATAGCTAAACTACGAGCAGAGTTGTGGTAATCAGCTCAAGATATACAAATATTTTCTATTTGTAAAATATAGACAAAAACTATATTACAACAATTAATTGATCCAGCCCATTTGATATATTAGTCTGCTGACTTAAAGATAGCAGCGCCATCTACTGGGTCTAATCGTGTTTTCAAACATCCAGGAATCATAATATTAATACTTGAAGCAAAAATTTGGACCCCTTTGATAGCAGTATGAAATTTGGCACACTTATTGTTAATGTGCATGAGATCAATAATTAATAAAACATGATACATATTACCATGCATTTGACAAACACAAATAAAAATATTATTAACGATAAAATATCACAGATGACGCGATAAATAAAGATGGTATTTTTTATCAAAAAAAATAATTAGCAATAGAACCTTAACAATTTTTGAACATTAGATATATTTTATTCGTATTCAAGTACTCGACGACTCCTTGTACATAGAAATATACAAGAAAAAATTCAACCATATCAATTTTTTTTTGGAACGTTTTTGTTTGGAAGCGAGGGTTGGGTATGTCAGAAAAAGCATGAGAGTAGGATAAATGCGGTCGAAATGAGAGCACTATGGAAAATTTCATTCCCAACAGGGAAATCTGAGAAAGAGTGGGATGAAAGAAATTGTTGGTGTTAAAATGCGAAAGGGCATGCTCCGCTGGTTCGGTCATGTAGAAAGAATGACAGATGAAAGATTGACAAAGCATATATACAATGCGAATGTGGATTGATGTAGGTACCCGGGGAGACCAAGGCTGACATTTCACGATCAGATCAATCGGATATTATCAGAGTCTCCGAAACCGGTGTGGAGGAAGTCATTCAGGTTTGCCAGGATCGTGAGACTTGGCACTCGATACTCTCTGCCTACCCCGTAAGGATTTAACATGAAGAAATGTATGTAAGTATAACCTAAATGTATCTCTATCTGCATATAAATATCGTTGATCAACACAAGTGTTGTTTTATATTCCTTATAAGAATTATTTAGGCTAAGTGATATCCTTGTTAGTAGTAAGCAGTTTGTAAATTGAGAGCGTTGGCTCATTTGTCATTGACACAATAAGCACTAGGTTGGTATTACCATTTTACCTTTTTTTCCCGATATCACCAGTACTGGCCACTGTCGCAAGATACTACTACTTACGCCAGATGTTTAGCACACTAGCCTCAGTTTTGCAACTCAGAATTATTTTGTTACGTGTATTTCTTGTGGTCAGAAGATCTTTATTTCTTTGTTATCAGAGCCCATAAAAATATTACAGATACATGAATATCTTCACGCGAAGTGGTAGTTCAAAAAAGTAAAGTTTGCAGGGTGGGCAGACAGTATCGAGTGCCAAGTGTCACGATGCTAACAGGCTTGCCTAGCATCCCCGACATTAGTGACAATTTTTTTAAATAAATGTTTGTCGAGATATGTATATGTTATATTATTGACAGCCCTACGTCGTAAGAGGGCATCTCCCCCACTAATTTGCTAAGATTCGTGCGGCCCGCATCTTTGATTAGGAATCTATATCGTCCCCAGACGGGGCTTGTCTACTATCGACTGCGCATTTATCTACTTCAGCAATTTCCGAATTCATAATTGGTACTCACATAATATTGCAATACCTTTCATAAATATCTTAGGTTGAATAATTAGTTTGCTTTTTGGTAGAATTCTTGGATAATTCGCCTGGATTGTTTTCTATGTCATAAGATTTGTTGACTTGTGTCCTACAAGCAGCCAGCTCTCATGTCTGTTTTCTGATCTAATATAAAGGTACATTGAGACAACCGTCTTCTACTAACACCGTAGACGTTACGGGTGCATGTTTATCATGTTAGTCTGGATGTTAGGTCACGTAAGGAAGGTGAGTCTACCCATTCCGTCGGAAAATGACATGCGGACAGCAATAAGGAAGGCGGTAGTTCCAATCTGGCTGCTGCGTGGCGCTTAGCTTACTAATTATGTTAACTTTTACATGTGGCTTATTAACTGTATGAGCCTTAGTAAGAAATGTATGACTTGTGAAGTTTGCCACGTTTTCTGCTCCTTACTTCTTTTAGAAGTCATTGAATCAAGCTGTGATAGAGACTCGAGGAGTTGTAGTTTTCCATGGGCCAGACGCGGCTGCGTGATTGTCAACTCTTCACGCACGCATGCACCAGTAATGTCTGTGTGACTTATAGACAAGGCCACGGTTGTCTCTTACCAGCAGGAGACCCGTCTGCTTGCTCGCTGTCCTACCACTTAAAAAAACATAAAGGGATTGTACATAAAAAAACAACTATTTATAATTTTGGTTTCCGATTTATTTGAGACAATCTCCAGAAATTGCTGGACCTAACGTTACAGATTTTTACTAGCCCTTATAGAACTAAGCACACAGATGATTCGGTTTAGTTTACAATATCCGTTTAATATTGCGAGTTAAAACGCTGTACTATTTAAAGAGTTAAACCAAACTGGTTCTCGGATGGACCCCTTATTAGGAGGGTGAAGAAGCAGGTGTGGTAGGAACCTCTTAAATATAATGTTTATGAGATTTCAATGTGAAAAAAAAAGGTTTTGAAATTATACCTAGGTAGTTTATTATTCCTCTAATTTTTTTTAAAGAAGCATTATATACTTTTTAATGCAACTGTTTTAAAATCGCTCAAGAACACGCAGTCACGTGATTTTTGTTTATTTAACGCCTTATCACTAGATACTGAATTTGAAACTGAACAAAGTTAATACATCTAATATATGACTGACATTGTGTCAACGTTTTCATATACTTGTAATGATTTATTTCCTCAAGCGTGACGTCACATAATATTACTCTTACATGCCGTCTGCGTTAGTCTTTGTAAATGAAAAGCTAAAATATGTTTTTGAAAAATTTAACAATATGAATATACATTTTTTTAATATATTCAAAACCTGCTCAAAATGTGGTTATACGCTTACGTACAAAAATCTTGTATGTGTTTATGGTTGGAGTCCATTGAAAATACTTAACCGATTATACGACAAAACAACGAATACCGGGTCAGCTGGTTAGCCTGTTATCTTTTTTTGATATTAATGTTTAACATTATTTTGTCATAGTTTACTGTTGTAGCAGCCTGACAGAGAAGCAGTATTTTATCTTATGAATGTATTGTTAATAGAGGAGACCGTGGGAGATCGATCTTCACCGATCTGATAACCCAGATGAGATATTTTTTATCGAATATAATTTATAAACAAATATGCCTATAATTACTTGCCTATCTGAAAGTGTTCATGGCTATTTTTAATTAAATTATCTTTAATCTATTTTTTTCGTCACTTTCATTCTTTTGATAACATGAATTTTATGTCACTGTTTTTAACACACAGAATATGCCTCAGTAGGCTTGCCTACTCATTTTTGTGTATACCTGGCAAACCGATGTGAACAGGTAAGTCGATATAGGTGACCCCACCGTTCTGCTAACTTATCGAAAGTTATATCAAATTTTAGAGTATTTTATTACAAAATCATTCATATAGACTTGCCTGCAAAAACTCATACTTAGAGCATAGATAATTTCATTTAAAGAATTTTTGTTTATAAATTATATTTGATAAAAAATATGTCTGATCTGGTTATTAGATCGGTGAAGGTCGATCTCCCACCGGCTCTTAGACTATGTATGAGTGTATAAATCTATTCATTAGATAAACCGATCTGATCAAGCTCACGAGTATGTGGTGGGTGCAAAAGCGAAGGAGCACTACAGCAACGATTTGGGAGAGGAAATTATCCATGAGTGATGCTTGAGTTGGTGTTGTCCAGTTTTTCTTCAGAGCATAACGAGTTTCGAAGTTCGTCTGTAAAAAAAGGAACATTACTACTACACAGAAGTTATTAAACTTAAAATATCGTAGCCAAGTTATTATATAATGGGTTATTCATGAGGCTAAGGGTGGAACAAGTTTTGCCGTCTCAGGTAGGAAGTAAGCTACAGTTTCAGCTTAAATGCTCAAACTTGATCACCAACAACGCTTCCATTATACGTTAGGGATGAACTATTTTATTTATCGATATTTATTTGAATCAAACTCTATCTTCTGTAATAAATTGGCTAAGAATTGTTTTTAGTAATGCATACTTTTTATTGTGGAGCGTATGTCTTTTAGCACTATGCAGATAATGACTATAGCTATTTTTTTAGGTCAGCGAACAAGCTGCAGCTACCCTACACTCGAACCGGAACATGACAGTCATTATGGCATCAGGTATAGGTAAGGCGATGGGTCCCAACCAGGCAACTTGCTGCGTAGCACTCTACCAAGTGGTCTAATTGGTAATGACTTATATTATAAACAGTCCTCGCCTTTTACGAGCTGCCTGGCAGAGAAGCATATGGTCTAATCTACCAAAACGGGGAAATTTGTAAAATATGTTCGTTGTAAGAATAAAAGTTTCCTAAGGTCTCTTCCAAGCAGACTCAAGAATAATTGCAGGTTATCGTTGAACTCGATAAACACAGCTTTATTTACAAGAGACATTGTATGCCGTTCTACCTCAGTTTGAGGCTAACAAGAATAAGATCTTACATTTTCAACTTAAAAAATGTCGATATACAAGATTCGATAGCTTGTTTATTTGAATTTAGTCTAGTTGGCACCAACAGCATCGCTATGTCGAATATAGGACCGATAAAGCGTGTGATTTAAATAATTTCAAAACAGGCAGAAGCGCAAATAGTCACTACAATATCGATGTAGCCATTAGTTGGCCAACACTAAATGGTCAATAAGCACTCCTTAAAGTTAAATACTTTCTTCGATCGTAAGTCCGGTCTTCGACAAGTTTGTTTGTCGATTTATTGTACAAATAGTTCATAGTATTTGTGGAGATTTATAGTTTGTCTTAGAATGAACGCGGTCTAAGCGACCTTAGAAATTCAGCAACAAACAAAGCAAATTGTTTGTAAACTTAGGTGTTTATGTTATTTGTGGGTTGATACTCGTATTATGAATTTGTTTTATATTCGAATTAATAATAATCTACAAAACATAATAAAAACAAGTTATTAAAAAGATTTTCTCGTTTATAAAGCGATGGTCACATCGACAAATTAACCGATATTCTTTGAAAGAGCTCGGAACTCACAAACTGACCAACAGCATCACTTTGGCTAAGGGTCGAGTTCTACAACAGTCAATTCGGATCGTCTTACAATTTCTTGTACCCGAAACAGTGCTTGCTATTGCCATGTACTGATTTTGAGGGTTGATGGCTAACTTTACACAAAAAAGCGAGACTATAATAATGGCGTTTTATTAAAAACACTCTGATTTGGTAATAGTTTTACAATGACACCGACTACGTACACAAGTAACTCTTGTATAGTTAAGTACTACTTGTACCAGAATCAAGTATTCTGATTCTGACGTATACCATTAGTGTAATACTAATGGTATACGCCAGAATCAGAAAGTTACTATATGTAAAGGAAATGCGGCCGCCTACCACTTGCTTGTATGTAAGTATTTAAAAGTTACACATTTAAATAATGTAAGAAAATAAGTGAATATTTTTTTGGATTATTTGTTAGTGTAAAAAAAGCTCCCTAAATTATAATCAATGAATCGGGAGTTGAGTGAGCGAAATAAATCAGTACGCCTCGATAGGGGCCGCCCCTGGAAGCCACCCCTCGACTCTCCCCTTTGCAAAAATATAAAATCTCCATGGCGTCTTGTCTTTATCTTTTCCTTATGTAAATGACGATGAAATATAAAAGTCTAACGAGGTTAAGAACTTTCCCGCCGAGCGCGGCGCCGCTTCGGGTGCTTTTTGTTTTGTTTCTTTTGAAATATTGTCCGTTGCTTATTTTACTTATTGGTGATTTTGTCAGCATCTAGATATAGCGACTCTATCGCACGCTAGAGACAATCAAGTCATTGAGATTAATGGAGGTGTGCAGTCACTCGTAATCAGATGGTAGAGTGCTATGTGTCAGCTGGGGTCTGCACCAACGCCTTGTTATTTCTACCATCATAGTATTTACACCATTATTTTGATCCATGGCGTGGAAGTAGCTCGTAAACATGCATAATTGGCCTAAAATTTCGACCATATCATAGCGATACACCAATAACATACAGGGTGTCTACAGATGCCTCTTAAAATCTGAAGAGGCGCAATCGTGTTCGCTATTTTGTCGTAAAAAATAAAACATTAAGTTAAAATGTAACATCTAAATTATAATTCGATGAATTAGAAAACGTACATGTTGGACCTCCCGCTATATTGTAAAGGAATCGATACTGTGTTTTATTTTTTAATGTGTGACAATAGTTAAAATGCTGGAGAATTACATAGGCTACTTTTACGATGCTATCGGAACAGGTTCCTGCGGGAGACTTTTAATATGCAGGCATAATCACGGGTAGTATTTAGCTAAAATAAACTAAAGCCTAGTAAATCTGCAAAACTCATTCATAAGTACCAAAATATTCGCGTAATTAACGACAACATACCATACAGAGGAATTGAAAACCTTCTTCTTTTCAAAGTCGGTTAATAAATGAAAGTATGTGCTCTATAATTTCGCAGAGCATAAATCCGCACATTCATTAAGACCAAGGAAGTTCTTAATACATTCTAGTCTCAAGTGAGCGCCGGATTCGGATCCAGCGCTATTGTGACTCTGGCGGAAGTAGCGAAGACTTCCGCCCTGCCATGGATCCGGTGTGGATGTTTTGGCAGCCTTCCCACTAAATCAATATTTTTGTTTCAAACTATAAATACTTCATGAACTATCTGTAAATAACTGTCACTCGCAGGATTTTTATGTTTAGAATATCCAAGTGTTAAGGTAAGGTAAGATATATGTCACCTCTGTGGTCTAGCGGTGCAGGTGTTGGATTTGACTTCAAGCGGTCCCGGGTTTGATTCCTGGGTCGGGCACCAAAAAAAACGCTTTTTCTCCAGTTTTCAAAAAAAATGTTGCTCAGGATTGGACATGTGCCCGGTTCGCGATAGGTTTGCCACCTATCACAATGGAAGACTAACGGCCAATATTAATAATCAATCCTAATCCAAAACTCGCTGTCCAAGATTGATATTTTGATCCATTTTTATGTTATCGCTTGCCAATAATATATCTGTGCACAGGATAAATATGGGAATGAGGTATAGGATAGGCCGGCGGATACGCAGCTATCTAGATTGCTTGAAATCCATTAGATTGAGATACATTATTAATATTGGCCGTTAGTGTCTTCTGCTAATCGTGGGTGCTCTGGTTGTGTCTCTGCCTGCCTTTTCGGGAATGTGGGTGTGAAGAGACTTATTCTAAGAAAATATCAGCCATTTTCGTGTGTTACTTTAAAGAAACTATTGTTTTATTATACCTATAATATAAAATATATTGAACTAAATTTGAAAATTTTACTCCTATTATTGTTACGACAATTAACTATAATCAGAGATAAGTAAATATTGTCTTTGGTTGTAATGCATAATGCATAATGTGTTTTCATTCCTAGTTTTTATTGGTTGCGCTACTACATGTCTTTTTAAGAAAAATACTTAATCTTATATACTTAAATTTACCTAATTCCCCGCTTTTTACCCGTGGATTTGCTCACATTTAAGTCATTGAAAATTATCCTATGTTACTTCTAATATCCCCAAGAATAAGCGTACAAAGTTTGACAACTGAATCGTGTAGTTTTAGCGTAAAAGTGTGTTTATCCTCTTGACAGACAAGAAGATGGATTTAAAACAGACTTCACAACCATATTTACGAA
>NJDC01001979.1:189508-237254 GCA_002245475.1 Calephelis virginiensis | reverse complement strand
CAGCGCATTTCGTATCGTTTGACAATAACAGCTTCTAGTAGTTGGTATTGGAAAAACTTAAGCTGTGTTTATTCTGGTTTTTCTTTATATTAGAAACTTCTGACGAGAAAGAACACAACAAACCTAAACTCTAAAGATATTTAAAATGAGAAGGAGCGTGTGGAAAAATGACAGATGAAAGATATAATGCTTAATTGTTGAGAACTACGTGTATATGCATTTAAACGTAAATTAGTAAATCGATATTTATCATATTAAAAATATTGCTCGTAATTGTATATTTGCCCGGTTGCCACCAATCACATCTGGGACTTAGTGTCTTCGGCTAGTCGTGGGTGCCCTGGTTGTGCATCTGCTCAACTATTCGGGGATATGGGCGTGAAGACACTTTTTTACTTACTTTTTACATTTATTATAGTAGACAGACAAACTTTTACATTCGTAATTTATAACAAAGTCATTTATCTTAAGCTGACCTGTACATTCAATTGTTACTCTATATCCCGATTTGCTAGTATTTTATAAGGTTATAAACTTATAATTGTATTTTCTAAACTACAAAACTTTAGACTGGGAATAATTATGAAACAATCTGAAAAGCACATACTTGACAAAAATAGTTGGAATAAAATCGGACTATCGGACGAATCGTCTCGTTTTATTTACAATTTGACGTTTATCCTTCTTCCATAGAAATATAAAATTTTTGAGAACGCGCTCTGATGCCAATTTTGTCACCTGTAATGTATATTATTTAACGTACAGACTCTTATACAGTTTAATTACATTTATTATCGTTTATATCCATTTGCATACAAGAAAAATATAGGTATTTAGCTAAGGATCGATACTTCTTTTTTTCCTTTAAATATACCAACAGTACTTTGTCCTATTATAAGCGTATCCAAATCATTCAGTAAAGACTAGAAATTAGTTGAGTTGGTATCACTAATTACTGGTATCATGATTGTGGAGATGCGAAGATTTTAAACTTAAGATTTAATCCGTGTCGCATAAAATTATTAAAAGGTGGAAATAAAGTTTATTCCGAAATGATGTTTGTTATAAGACCTAGATACAACCGTCTGAAAAAAAAACGAAGTCGAGAAATTACATACTAGGTATATTACATATTTAATATAATTGCCTCTGTGGTCTAGCGGTTCAGTTGTTGGACTTGACTGCATGAGGTCCCGGGTTCGAATCCCGGGTCGGGCAACAAAAGAAAATTGGGTTTTTCCAAATTTTCTAATAAAAAAAAAATGTTGCTTGGGATAGGATATGTACCCGGTTGGCGATAGGCTTGCCACCTATCACACCGTGGGACTTAGTATCTTCGGCTAGTCGTGCTCTGGTTGTGCCTCTGCCTACCTTTTCGGGGATATGCGCGTGAAGATACTTTTTTTTTTAAATATAATTGCCATATATATTGTTACTTATTTGTTATCTGGTAGATACGTCTGTCCTATATCTTTTCTAAATACAATAAAAACAGGAATGGTTGCTTTGGAAGTTCGAATAGATATTTACACTAAAGGAAATACATATTTAATTTATAAGAAAACATGATACAGTCACAAAAATGCGCACATAAAATTCTATTCATAATTAAATATTTATATTTTTTGTATAGAACAATTATTTTTAAAGATGGTTCTGTAATAAAGTTAATAGGGGTTATATTAAAAAAACGAGAAAAATATTTTAATTGACAAATCAGCAAAACAAAATAATGTCCCTGATTACAAGTAAAATAAAAAATACAGCAAAGTGAATGTTCTGTTTGCTTAAACGTTTATGAAGCTCTAGTTTAAGGCAGTAATTAAAGTAAATAAATAAGTAGTAATTTAAAAGACTTACAAAGAAGATTTTATCTGTAACAGAAGTATAAACGAGTAAACAGTTTTCTGCGAGTTCAAATAAAAAATATATTTTAGTTTAAAAAAAAACATTTTTGATTTTTATTCTATAACTATCGCCTCTGTGGTCTAGCGGTCCGGGTGTTGGACTTGACTGCATGACGTCCAAAATTGCAAAATTGGATTTTTCTAATTTTCTAATAAAAAAATGTTGGTCGGGATTGGAATTGTGCCCGGTTGGCGATAGGCTTGCCACCTAACACATTGTGGGACTTAGTATCTTCGGCTAGTCGTGGGTGCCTTGTTTGTACCTCTGCCTACCTCTTCGGGGATATGGGCGTGAAGATACTTTTTTTTTTAACTATAAGTACATCTCAACGAATAATCAGCTTTTAGTAGGTACAAATATCTTTGTATAGTACAAAGGTATTATACTAGTCTGGCAATTAAATTATGAAATACACGATACTGCGTAAAATGCGATGCCGGGTGGCAGTCGACTATTTCGTTCCAAATTAATGAACCTTCAAAGATAGTCATATGTTGTCGCTGACTTTATTGTTTTGACGTCGACAAGTGAACAAGTGTACCTACGTAGAATAAATATTATTTGTCTATAAATTTGAAAGAAAGAAAAAATTTCGCCCCAGACAGGATTTGAACCTGTAACCTTTCGTCTCAAGCCGACGAATGCTCTAACCAATTGAGCTACTGAGGATTCAAGTCCCGTGGCGAAATTTTTAATTCGATTTGGTATACGTAATTTTTTAAGGGGAATAATTTAATCACTCATGATTTAATCATCACTTAATTTGTTTCTGCAGCGCATTCGACGTAAGCTCTGATAAGGTAATGTTTCAGGTTTGAAGCCATATCTTATAGATTCTGATCACGAGCATCTATATCTTTTTTAAATTATTATCGCCTGTGTGTTCTAGCAGTACAGGTGTTGGACTTGACTGCATGAGGTCCCGGGTTCAATTCCCGAGTCCGGCAAGAAAAAGAAAATTTGGTTTTTCCAATTTTTCGAATAAAAAAAAAACGTTTCCCGGGATGGGATACATGCTCGGTTGACGTTAGGCTTGCCACCTATTACATTGTGGAACTTAGTGTCTCCGGCTAGTCGTGGGTGGCCTGGTTGTGCCTCTGCCTATCGCTCTTCTCTTCGGGGATATGGGCGTGAAGATACTTTTTTTATTATGCTTTCCTTAGCCGTTGAAATTTTTCACACCTTATTAAATTTCAATTCAATTCGGCATTTTGAAGTGGGTGAACAAGTGTTACCATTTTACGTAGATACCAACGAAGTTGATAAAAACATCTTAAAAACTGTAATGAACTACGAAACGTAACCCAAAGTAACACAATTCCGGCATCGCTTGAACGTTACAGAATAAGTCTTCGTTATCATCTACTCAATTTCACTAGGGTTGGTTTCAGGTGTAACGATTTTGTTAAAAGGGTTGCCAGGGCTAGGCGTGTAAAATTATACTCGCAAAACTTAATAGTTACTATCTTATTCGCCCTTGGCCACATTGGAAAGGGAATAATAGTTGAGCTATATCATATGTGCTATACAGATTGACCCTGCAAACGTTCTTCTGCTACTTATATAGCGGCATGAAATATATGTTTTACATTCAACCAACTCTCATATTACATTAACATTTTCATAAAATCGGCCAAACCATCTCGAAGGGCTGCGATAACAGACTCGAGATATTTGCTGCTACAACTCTCCTTGCATGATGGAATAATTGTATGAAATTTTTTTGGTATATAATTATACTAGACGATTACTTTGTTTACTTAGCACATGATGTTCCCTGCCAAAGCCGCAGCGGGACTTGACGTGAAGATGTCTGTGTATATATAAGATGACCTTGTTGTTGAAATGTCTCTCTACATTCCGAATTTAAAGTAACTTGGTCACTTTATACTAAGTGTAGTTACGTCTGTAATTTCTAAACTACAAAACTTATAACTTGCACAAAAATATGGGGCTTTTTGTAACGCATATACCTACTGTAAAACAAAAAAAAAAACAGATAAAATCGGACTACACGTTAATATATTATTGCAATTTTTACATTTTGACTTTTACCCCTCTCCCGCGAGAACCCCTTTAAAAGCGGCATAAGACGTAGCCTGTAATCTTCGTCGGATCATAATTTATAAAGTACCTAACTGCCAAATATTGTAACGATCGGTTAAGGAGATGCAGCATGAGTTTCGGTTGGAATACAGATACATTGACATACATAGGCCAACAAAAAACCCTTTTTTCTTGTGTTTTTTTGTTCAATTTATAAAAAAACGTCGTTGCCCGGGATTGGATATGTGCGCGTTTGACGATAAGCTTGCCACCTATAACATAATGTGACTTAGTCTTAGCGTCTTCAGCTAGTCGAGGGTGTCTTCGTTGTACTTCTACTACTGTTTCAGGATTATGGGCGTGAAGATGGTATCGGTGTTAGACAACACTACTAATAGATAGAAATACTTATAAAGATACCAGTATAAATTTAATAAATATCCAAAACTAGAAATACAAATATCGATGTTCTTCAAACAAATGTCTACCCCGTTGGGAATCAAATCCGAGCCTCACGGCTGGATGGTGTGGCTAGGCTTCTAACGCTAAATCCTCGACCAACGAGGTGGTCAAATATCCATCGTGTAATGAACAAAACGTGTCTCATAAAATACAAGCGATGGTCGGCCATGAACTTAATTACTATCGACGACACTCTTTCTTTTTCATTTAATTAATAAGTCTTTTTTTAATTTCGTTATATTTTACATATTCTTTAATTTTAATAGATGAAAAACCCTTCTACAGTTGTTTATGTTATGTATAGACTGACTGTTATCTTTACTTTGACTTCATTTGAATAATATATTGTTAGAGAAAACATAATATTACAGTCTTAAATATACTTTTACAGACAAGCATAAATAATAAAATATTTATAAAACTAGTTATTTGTTGCAATATCAAAGATCATGTTTCCTCTCCTGACTGGCTGGTAAATAGTGGTAGTGTTAGGCACATAGGTTACAGTTCCAGTTGCTATGAAGTTTGCTTTGTAGGTTCTTTTCCTGATTGGCTGTGTTTGGAAACAATAGTAGTTAATGGTAAATAGGGTTAATTTTTTTTACATTTAACATTTTTTGGCATTATTAATTTAAACTGTAGGTAATGAATATTAAAATATGTGCAATGAAATATTTATTTTTTATAAACATTGAAATATTTGCACATCACAATGTGGTAGATTACGTTGGAATGCTTCAACAATTTTGTAACAACTTTTTAACACACAGACATACATAAATACAAACGACAGGTAGGCATATGTTTCACAAATAAAATATTTTTCGTTTCATATAGATTACAGACCAATCGCCGGCATTCCAAGGAAATTGTAAGAAGGAAGCACAAGTTTTTGTTTCATTAACACTGTAATTGTGACATTTTGTAAGATTGGAAGTCAAACAATACGACACTTAAAGAAATACAGGCTGCCTTTAGATAACAAAACTGGTAACAGTGCGTTGCCAAGTTGGGTGTTAAGACTTTCGTGTGGTTTTAGTAAATTTATGATTTTTAGTACCTAATTCAGTGTACCTATCCTAATTTATAGACCGGAACACAACAGTGACAAACAGTAAAGTTATGGTGGCAATCCCGACCAACATTTTTTTTAGAAAATTGGAAAAATCCAATTTTCTTTGTGTTGGCCGACCCGGGATTCGAACCCGGGACCTCATGCAGTCAAGTCCAACACCCGGACCGCTAGACCACAGAGGTAGTTGTGGTTGGGTTTTATCTCGGCCAAGCTTTACGGGGATACAGTCTTATTTGCTTCTGGTTCTATCTATCTGATTTGAAAAACACATTTTGTAATCTTTTTAATATCAAGCTGATGCCTATAGACGCTGGAGAATAGTGGCGAACGGTCGAACTACATCGAACATTCAGGGACTCAAGTTCGATTCGCGAAGTGCATTTACGTGATGGACATAGATGCTTGTACAAATTTTAAAGAAAGAAAAATTTTTGTCCCGGACAGAATTTGAAATTGTACCCTTTTGTCTTGAGCCGACGAATGATATTAACATTTAAGTTACGGAGGATTGAAATAAAAATTTTGATTCCTTTCTTTGCTGTTTACGCGCGTGTCGAGTGAAATTTTTATCTTTCTTTAAAATTTGTAGAAAGTTAACCCAAGCACAGGGTAAGTGCTAAAATAAAATAGATGTTTGTATTTTTGGGTCTGGGTGCTTATTAAATTTACTTGCAAATAATTTATATTTGTTTAAGTATGTTTGGCTATTAGCTATAACATAATATTTAATTGATTTTTATTACTTAACTTTATTTCTTTCATTTTATAAAAACTAACGAATAAGCATAAGGCTCTCCAGATAGTACGGAAAAAATTTCACCTGTATACACCATACATGTTATTGTTGCATCGCCATTTTAGGGTCAGGTAAAAATCTACAAGCGACCAAACTTTTTAGCTAGGAACAAGACAACGACGTGCACTGACGTTGTGGAGACAGGAATAGGTAAGGTGGTATAAATCTGGGCAACATATTTCTAAGGACTTTAATAAATACCACGTTAAAATATATAGAATATTTGGAGAATGAAAATAGTTTGAAATTAAATTACTCTGTATTTCAGTCCTTATTACATTAGTGAAACCAGATTGTACCCAATTCAGGGTAAAGATAAGCATCCTCAGAATTGGGCGCTCCTTAGTTGGGGAAGGGAGGGAGCGGGAGCAAGACACTCGATCAATACCGACCCGACTTTCAAACTGCTTTCACCCTCACGAAAGTCGCCCGGATTCTGCCCGCACGAACCCAGAGGTATCTATATAGTGCTGTTAAAATGACCTGTATTTAAACCAATTGTAAATTATTTTTATCGTATTTTTTTTGACGCTCATATCGCTTCACGCTCATATGCCCGAAGATGTAGGTAGAGGCAAAACTCGGGCACCCACGACTAGCTGAAGACATGAAGCCCCACAATGTGATAAGAGTCAAGCCTATCGCCAACCAGTCACATATCCAATCCCGGGCAAACGTTATTTTTTAATAGAAAATAGAAAAAACACATTTTCTGATTTTTTTGTTACCCGACCTGGGGATCGAACCCGGGACCTCAAGAAGTGAAGTCTGACACTGGGCCATCAGACCACAGAGGCGGTATTTTTTTTTATTTTCCGAACTCTCTTGGGCATGTTTTTTGGTCAAGAAAGACGATTCTTCCAAAAACAACATAGATGTATCGTTTTGTCGTTATTTGCGACGTCGACATTACGAATGACGCCCAATTTAGTGGTCATCTATCGGTGAGACTTTATTTACACATGATACAAACCAGCTTCTAAAATGCTTGATGGGTTCAATAAAGCAAGTCAAAATAAGTCCGGCCCTTCTTTACAAGATGCAAATACATCTTCAAGTGGAGCACTATTTTCTGGACTGGGGCTCCTTAATTCTAGTTTCTTCTGTTTCTGTTTGGCTATTTGGCTTAACCTTTTGATTTTGCGCAGAGACGTCGGCTCGTTTAGCATTTTCTATTGCATCTATTATAGGAAGTGTTCAAAGTAGTTGTTCAGGTTAATACCGATTACCAGCTGCTGAATTTCACATGCGGCAATCGCGTCTAAACTCCAAATTTCACCTCTTGACACATGGCGTTCATAGGTCAAGTTACACATAATGTTCGATTCCGTAGGCATGTTTTTGCTCGCCGCCACACCTTTATATGTTTAATAGTTGTTAGTGCCAGTAGAGACATTATACTAGTACTTAATGTCACTACTAGCACTGCACAAGAACTAATCGATAGAAATGTTCATATTTCTCTCTTTTTCAATCTTCTTCTCCTTAATACGTTCTCATTATACGTTTGACACCTTTTTATATAATATTTTTTTTGAAAGAACTCACCACCGAGATGGTCCCGTTGACACCAAAACTCAATCTGATAATGCAATATCATCAAATCGAGGAAAATATTTATATTTTTGTAACGATATGAATGGACGACATAATATTAAGAATGAAGTCGGTTCTTAGCAGGTTAGTGCATTCAAACTATCGCTTTTTGAGATTTTCTTTTTCTATTAAAGTAGGTTATATGTATTTAACATTTTATTTAGATATTCACAGGGAAGACCAAGGATCAAAGCGTCCGGGTTTTTATCGAGGCTGGCGTCAAGAGTCTCCACTTCTGGTCTCCATGGATCGTGAGACTTGGTGGTCGATACTCTCTGCCTATCGCGCAAGGGACTTGTCGTGAAAATGAATACATGTACATGGGATACTAACGATCTTATTTTATCGATATTTCAGTCAAGCTACATAGTTGACAGTCATGACGGTATGAAAGACTAAATTTTGAAATCACACATGCAGCGGTACTCGCAGCTCCTCTTATATATGGCCGCGTCTTCGGTCTGCTGTCTTCACGTACGCCTCAACCCCCAAGCCCGCGAACATTTGTTTCGACCCCACCCTCATGTCTTATCGTACCTCCCCATGTTCTGTATTATTTCACTCTATGTGTGCAGTATAAGTCCGTTTTTCTTAAGTAAAACCCTTTGGTTATTTATTTAAGATTGAGCAATACTGAATACCATTTCATAGACTCGTGATACAACTTGAAGTTTCATGATCACCACCTTGATGCGTGGCAATGTGAATTTATGTGAAACTACATAATTATAAACGGCAACATTTCCAAACGGATGCCTTTAAAACCTTTAAGAAAAGAGCGGATACATACCTAAAACATCGCAACGCATCTGTGATACTTTTGGTACTATGGATATCCATGGGCATAATGGTTACTTAACAATCAGATGACTCACTTTCCTGTTGAAGTGTGGATATCCATGGGCATAATGGTTACTTAACAATCAGATGACTCACTTGCCTGTTGAAGTTATACTTCTTTTGGCGCGTTAGGAAAAAATGATGAGGGTAAATTTTTATGATGCGCGCGCACACCGTCACGAAAAACCGACATGATGAAGTTAGCTATAGATAACATTTTAGTTTTTAAAAAGATTTTTATCTTATTACGCCGAAGAAGTATAACTTCTAACGCGTGTACATAAGTATAAACACACTTTTTTTGATTTTCCTTATATAAAAAATACTCGTACTTGCGATCTTAATTTGATTTTGTTGACGCGTACTGAAGATGCGCTGTTATACTTAAATTATACTTAAAATTTATTGAAAACGCTTCTTACATCGCCTTCGTACGAAATTGTTGCAATGCTTTACAGCATGATGTACGAGTATATGTGACAGTTTATGACATGCTATTTTTTTTTGTCACAAATATCGTACAACCTAACTTACGGTATATACCTGTAATTAGTATAGTGAATAAAATTATAACAATATAAAATGTATTATCTATATATATATATATATAAAAATCAATTGCTGTTCGTTAGTCTCGCTAAAACTCGAAAACGGCTGAACCGATTTGGCTAATTTTGGCTTTGAATTATTTGTTCAAGTCCAGGGAAGGTTTAAAAGGTGAGAAACTAGGAAAACCAACATTTTAAGTTTTCCTATACAAACTGCATACAAAGTTCGCCGGGACAGCTAGTATTCTTATATATCAAAACGGATCCCTATCACCTTTGGTCGTATCACGTGAATTGATGGACTAATTTTTCACCTTTTTTTTTCGTCGTCGTTGTGTTACCTATTGTCAAAAGAAAAAAGGAAGGAGGAAAAAATCAAACTTTAACTTTATTTATAGCTATCAGCCCGTCTCAGTTTTGCGTGGGTGAACACATTTTTTTTCCTAAAACTAAAGTAGCCTATGTTTATCAGGGATATGTAGAATTTTAACTGTTAAAGAAGTTTTCTTATCAGTCTAGTAGTTCTAGAGGTCAATACAAACAAACAATCAAATCTTTGTACTTTATTTTATTATATAACATATAGGCATGAAAATGAAAACTTATTTCGAGTGGTGGTGATCCAATCACACATGAACGGATGGACCAATTTTGCTAATGCTTTTTTGTTGTATTGATTGTTGTTAAGAAAAGGTTTTCATTAAAATAAAAACCAGGAAAAATGTAAGGAAAGTGGGAAAAGCATGGGGAAGTGATTAATATTAGTGTAGAAGTTTAGATTGAAGTTCTCCGATTGAAGTTCTCAATACATTTATGAGAATTTAATGTATGTTAAAAAAAATGTATGTATGTTTACAAAAAAATGTGATGTTCAAAATGTGATAACGTGATACGAGAGATAAAATAAATCTAACCGCATACAAAACTCGTCTCCATAAAATTAGTAAATCCTTTTTGGGTCAATGTGTATGTTTCTACAACAACACAATATGTTTCTACAATAAGTTGCCCATTGGTATAAGAGATCTACCTTTAAATAAGTTTAAAAAATGGAAAAAAGCAAAATTATGTCAAAAAGGCTATTATACGGTCTCAGAGTATTTGAAAGATGAACATGCTTGGGGATAGAAATTTCAATCTCCCACTGCAATTTGTAATGTGATTTGTTGTACCTTTTATTTAAGTTAAAATCTGATTGTAATTTGTATTTTTAATCTAGTTTATATTGTAAATACTATTATTGAAAAAAGACAAGCCCGCTGAGTATCTTTCGCCGGATCTTCTCAGTGTGAGGCCGCGATTCCGATCCGGTGGTAGTTTATAAAAATGTCGACGCGCACAAATACCACTTGTATGGTTCAAGTGAATAAAGATTATTCTGAGTCTGATTCCAAAACGAAAACATGTATACTCGTAGTTAAAAGAACATTTCACTTAGCTGGATAAAAACTATGACAGAACAACGTTTGCAGGTCTACTACTCTTAATATCGCAAATCGCAAATCGAATTATCTCGATTATATATCAGCTTAGAAACATAAATTTGCACCGAAATTGACCCATAAGCTTAGGAGTTATAATACTAAAAAATACACACATATTCGATCACAAATACAAACAGACACGTCAAACTTAGAAACACCTAACACCCTAACACAATACTTACCTATAAGAAAAGTAGTGCTGCCTAAAACGAAAACGTTGACGATCGTTTGTGTGGTAAGTAAACATCCGCATTTCTGGGTCCGACTATAAAATTGTTGATTAACACCCATAACACCCATGCCACAAGCACATAATGTGATTACTTTAGGGTACCATGTAATCACTTTTATTAAAGGTTTACGTCACTAAATATCTACAAATTAGTATAATCAAATATATACAAACTCAGGGTACGACGACGTACAATTGTATATTTTTTATAATAGTCCGAGTAGGTCCATTAACCGAGTAGCGTTTAGCGTCCGGTAATGTATCTAATCGTAAAGTAATCATTACCTAATAGTATATCGTACGTGTACTATCCAAGACTAGTGGAATACTCGAATTATGAAAGAGCTTTGTGATATAGCTTCCGACGTTGTTGATTTCTCTGCGTAGGACATCCCACCGGGATATCATGATGAAAATCAGGGATAAACTATCAAGACTCAAGCTGCATTACTACCTATGGGAAATACATGTAACAACGCACCAGAAGTTGTTTTGTCTCCTCCCTGGCATAGTGTGATTGTAACTTCCATCTCACCATCAACCCGCCGTATACAATATGTCATAAATCATAAACCGTAAACACTGTATATGAAATGAAAGAACTTTTATGTTATGTTAAAGACTTACTGTGTAATAAATTAAAAAAAATATTAAATTTCAATTATATGGTAAGCGTAGTCATAAGATTTCAGAATATTTAAAAGTCAGAAATGCTTGGGATTAATTGCTCCTCATACTAAACTAGATTTATAAGAAACAAGACAAGCCCGCTGAGTTTCTTTCGCCGGATTTTCTCAATGGCACTGACAAAGTGGCACGTGAATAAAATATATTTCAATGTTACTTGCTGCTACGGAACCCTTCATAAGCGAGTCTGACTCGCATTTGGCCGCTTTCATTTCATTTCATTTCATATTTATATTACGATATCCGATATTTTATTTTTTAAAAGCTTTTATTTATACTTCATTAAACTTTAACAAGACTACTTTAAGGAAAATACAATTTTTAGTCTGCAAATCAAATAGGTATCAGTTTAATTTTAAGTAATTATTTTAATTCGGCTAAAACAACAACAGTTGCGTGTGTAAGTTTGTCACTGTAAAAATTAAGTAATCCGAAATACTAACCCTTTTACGGTCAATGCGGTGCACTATGAACCCTAACGTGCAATCTGTCAGCCATATTGACCTTACGACCCGCACTATAATGGTCAGTGGATACTAATGTCATTTCTCATGACCTTTTTTGGTTCTCCCTGATTTTTTTAAATACAAAAATTAAAATCTTAATACATATAATTTTTTAATTTATAAATCTTACTGTCGCCTCTGTGGTCTAGCGGTCCGGATGTTGGACTTGACTGCATGAGGTCCTGGGTTCGAATCCCAGGTCGGCCAACATAAAGAAAATTGGATTTTTCCAATTAAAAAAAAAATTTGGTCGGGATTGGAAATGTGCCCGGTTGGCGATAGGCTTGATACCTATCACATTGTGGGACTGAGTGTCTTCGGCTAGTCGTGGGTGCCTTGGTTGTACCTCTTCCTACCGCTTCGGGGATATTGGCGTGAAGATACTTTTTTTTATATAAATTACGTGTCACGTTGTTTGTCCGCGATGGACTCCTAAACTACTTAACCGAATTCAAATTTGCACACCGTGTGCAGTTTGATCCAACTTGAAAGATAGGATAGCTTACATCTCAATTTATGATAAAAAAAATACCATCCGAGCAAAGCCGGAACAGGCAGCTAGTAGAATTATAAAAATTTTTAATAATAGAATTTTAGGTTAAAACATGTTACTGTTTGTTACTAATAATCAACTGTGTGACACTATGGGCTATTTAATTCTCAAACCAAAAAGTGCGAAAGTGGATGGATGTAGGTACTCGGGGAGGATATTCCCCTATTAAACCGTTTGTTTTTGTAGTTTTACTTGAGAGTGGTGCTAAAAGTCTTCGAAATCGGGGTGCTTTGTATGAAAATACATGTAAAGGGTGCTAGGCAGTTTTGCAAGGATGCTGACGTTTCGCAATTCATACACTCCGCCTACCATATGAGGGACTTGGTGTGAAAATATATATGTATATATTTATAACGGTTACTTCATACGTAATATTATAATTTTCTTCTTTTTGTTGAGATAATAGTGTAAAAAATGTTGCATGTTTTCGGAATCTTATATCCCGAGAATAGACATGCTTTAAATATTTTATTACTGCTTCCCATGACCAAAATTATAATTTTCGAAATTTGCTTAACTAGTTTCGAAACGAGCAACAAATGTCGTAACATCCTAAAATAAATATTGGTTGTAGAGAAATTTCAGAAATGTATTTTTTTTTTAATTAAGGAATAGTAAACAAGCACTCGGCTCTCCTAATAGTAAGAGACAACCGTATAGATACCATAAATGTTACAGATGCGCCGCTGTGTTGCGGCCGGTCTGTTCGGCTTATTGTGCAAGTCTACCGGCTACCGACAATAAATACCAGTCACCAGTAAAACACGTCTTAACGTCTAATGACCTAAGGTCAGAGAAACCCTTCTACGAAGATTTCTCACGGAGATCCCCAGCATCATTTTTGGGTTAAGGTACACGAAACCTGTTCTAATTTTTGTTGCATGTTATAAAACACAAAATATAAATTAAATAGTTCAAATGAATTTGTAATAGTTAAGATACTTAATACATATTTTTTTTGATAACATTTTTTCATAAGTTCTCTTTCGGCTAATCGTGGGTTTCTAGGTTTTATAGCTCTTTGGAGATATGCGCGCAAATTAATTAAAAAAAATAATATGTAAAGTAGAAGAGTGGCTACGAGCAAGAGGATGAAAGCTTGATTCGACAGTAAACTCTAGCTGTCTTATTAATTAATGTAGACTAAAGTAAGAGTAAAGCTATGTTAGTATTAGTTAGTTAATAAAAGTTAAGTTAGTTTTTGTTTTATTAATGAGACCGAAGTAGTTTTAAGTAATATTATTTATTAATACTTTGGTATCAAACAGCTTGATACGAAAGCAGTGGCACTATTCAAAATTTTCTTCAACAGTGTCTAGCACCAATACGAGGAAACAGCAAAGTACCAATATAGCGCTATTATACAATTTATGGTAGATATATAAAGGACACTTAATACCGTTTCTCTGATAACAAAGTGTCCAGTATTTTGGAGATTTACCGCTAACGTAGTCTGCAATAAATTTTAGGCCAATTTAGACTTAATCGTTAAGTACGAAGCGTGCTTAGATCTTCCTCTGGGTCCACGTTCAATATCAGTGGTTAACAACTGTGTTTTGTAGATGATTTCTTTTATTACAACTACACATAGTGGTAGTTTTTTTTCTCGGATCGGTGACGCCTTTATTGAATAATTTAGGCTTATTTTGGATTGTTAATAACAAGAATATTGATGATTAATAATGATGATATCGTTGATAATTTGTATACCGGTGTACCTATGTTTAATTGATAGTTACGTTAAGAGTAATAAATATTGTAAAAATAGTGTAAGATCTTGTACGTTAGCTCTACTTAAAACATTATATAAACTTGAACTTAAACTGTGTGTTTCTTATAAAAACAAAAACGCAAAAAACATACACACATTTCCAAAGTAAGGTTTATTATTAATTTGTAAGTATAACAAGTCCTTATACTGCCTAAAATGAAATGCCCTTTTACTTCGTTTTATTTTATTTTATAAGTCATTTAAAAATGTTTTATTCTTAGGACAAAATATATATTTTGTCTGAAAAAAAAGCATCAAACACTCGTGTAGCTAATACTCGTACCATGCCCTGAGACATGTTGGTCCGGGCTCATTTGCAGAATAGAAAATCTGACTTCCTCCTAGGTAACTCGTAAAGGGCGAACATAGGCTTATTGTCACTAACAGTGACGTCTGACTAGGTGGTAGAGTTACGCAGCGACGCTTCCGGATTGGCACCACCGCCTTACCTATACCTGTTCCGGTTCGGAAGATGAGGTAGCCGGTAAACTTATATTTGCTAGAGGCCTAACAACGCGACCTTAGGTTGTAAATGCACCATTATCACCTTTGGTGGCGTGGATTTATGGCGATCAACAAATTCGTCTGCTTAGTTGCTTTTCAATATCATTAAAAAAACATAGTTCATTGTAACAACAAGTTTATTAGTACATATGTGATAATAGTATATATGATAAGTTTATTTATCTAAATAAAATATGTGCAAATTAATTTTGATGTTTAAAATTGACTGAGATTAAAGAAAATTTACGTCGATTATTTTATGGAGATTCTTAGAAATATTTTGAGAGCCATAATAAAAATTTGGGTAAATCTCAAGGCTTAATCATAGCGTTTAAAGGTTGTCATCACCTGATTATTATGTCTAATTATGACTAACATCACTTAGGAAAAGGTAAATGCGGGTTGCCGTTTGCCAGCAGCTACATGGATATCGACTACCAGGTTAGTAGTTTTCATCGTATATTGGCTATTCTCAAGAAAGATATCTGTTTGCTTTTTATTCAGTATCTTAAAACTAGACTGAAACAAAAAATAATCCTATACTAACATGATTAATGCAAAAGTTGTGGGAATGGATGGATGTTTCTCTCACGCCAAACTTCTGATCGAATTGAGATAAAACGTTATAGAAGTATAGTTTATACAACAGGATAACATAATATAGACTGCAATTTATAAAAAAAATATAAATAGGTATGTAGACAAAGCTGCGAGGGAAGGTTATTAACATATACTATGTTAACCCAGAACTGAATCCAAGTCAACTACCATTTATATCGACACACCACCGCTTTCATATGATAGACGAATTATATAGCTACAATTAGCACAATATAATATTTTATAAATTATTTTGGTTTTGTTATAGTGAGAAAATTATCACTTATACGGTGGATCTGGGACAGATCAACTTATATATCTGGTCCGTAGATGCTAATTTATTACGGAAAAAGCACATTTACGCCCATATCCGCGAAGGGCAGGCAGAGGAGCATAACAAGGGCATCCATGACTAGCCGAAGAAGATCCCACAATGTGATACATGGCAAGACTATCGCCGACCGAGTACACATCCAATACCGAGCAACGTTGTTGTTTTATTAGATTTAAAAACACGTTTTCGTGGAGTCAAGTCTAACACCGGACCGCTAGACCACAGATTTAAATTACTTAATTACGAATGGTTATTAAAAATTATCAACGCTTACAATTTTACTCCTATCACTTATTGCTCGAATCTATGATTTTCACTTCTTTTGAAAACTACAAAATTTATTTAAACAAATTACATCGTACGCAAATATTAAATTATGTAGAAAATAATTAAATTCTAGCAGACAAACCTTACGACCTAAAACTAGTACCCAAAGGTTGTTACCGTCTGAACTCTAGTCCATTCTCTCCACTGGAAGTGTTTCGTAATAAAATCTTCCCGCCGACGTTTTATGAATATTGTTTTGGCGCTATAAAAGATAAGGCGTGCCAAACCACTCCGAGAAATATAAATTTTCTCTATTGTTTCTAAAATTGCTAAGTGTACTCTGTTTATTAAACGTGATTTCCGGCGTAGGGATGTGACGACCCCAGCGCTCCCTAGTCGAATGATCTAGTAAATTGGATGCTAGATTATTCCTCTATTGCTATATGTTAATGCTAGGTAGAGTGCTGTATAGTAACTCGTTCGGATTGGTACCACCGCCGCCTTACCCATTTCTATGACGGGAATGCTCGTGATTGTCAGCTTCTGTGATAGAAGGTAGTGTCGAAAATACTATTGTTATCAAAACCTCATGGCTTTAATTATGACAGCATGCCATTTGGTTGGCGTTAGTGATGATAATTTGCCTTGTTTTAACTGATTCCTAAACAATAGGAAGGTTTCTCAATTCTACTGTATATCTTAAATGGCAAAGCAAGCCAATTTTGTGCTATGCGATACTAGTACTTGGGAATACTTACAAAGATACTAGAATGAGCATAATACACACCAGACCCAGAAATGCAGTCTTCTAAATGTTCAGTCAAATAAACTCAACTGGCCGGGAATCGAACCCGAGAATCGTAGTTCATTAGTGAAATTAGCGTTATACGCTAAACCCTTGACAAATTAGGCGTTCTGTATGTTTAAATTATTTACCGGATAAACAAATGTTGTTAATGAGAGTCAGACTCGCCCATGACGTGTTTCGCGGTGGTAAGTATAGATTAGAGATATATTTTGGGTATCTCAAAATAACACCATCATTTTTCACCACCAACAAATCACATTTTTTATAGATTTCGTATAACTAAAGGATTTTTCCAATTTTCTAATTAAAAAAAAAAAGTTGGACGGGATCGGAAATGTGCCCGGTTGGCGATAGGCTTGCCACCTATCACATTGTGGGACTTAGTGTCTTCGGCTAGTCGTGGGTGCCTTGGTTGTACCTCTGCCTACCTCGTCGGGGATATGGGCGTGAAGATACTTTACTTTACTTTTTCTAAAGGATTGAAATTGCGTTTTTTTTTAAATGTGATACACTCGTATCTCGGAGCTCGAACATTTGTTGTTACATCTCTCTCAAACTATTTTTCAAAGAAAGTTTTCACTGAGATCTGCACCATCTTTTTAGATTTTTTTTATGATATAGGAAGGCAAACAAGTAGACGTATTTCCTGATGGTAAGAAATTCACGCCGCCTAGAGACACCAAAGGTGGTAATGGTGCGCTGCCAACCTGAGACCGCGATGTTAGACCTCGAGCAAAAGTAAGTTTACCGGCTACCTTACCCTCCGAACCGGAACACGTCATGACGTTATGGCGGCAGGAATAGGTAAGGCGGGCGAGTTATTGCGAAACTCTACCACCTAGTCAGATGTCACGGTGTTAGTGACGGTAAGCCTATGCTCGCCTTTTACGAGCTGCCTGGCAAGAAAGGCAGATAGTCTATTCTGCAAAGGGGCCCGGACCAACACAATAATTCACTTATATTAAAACTTATATGTGTGTTTTTCAAACGATTGACTTTGACAAAAAAAATTACTCAATTTAATTTTTAAACACAAATACGTAGACGTATAATACGTATAGATATCTCTCGTATACCTATAGGTATAATTTATTGGTTTCAACTCGGTGTTTAGAAGCGCCCCTTAATTATCAAATCTCTTCACTTCCATTTACCTACTAAGTTTTAACTGTGTAGTGTTAATAGTTTGGGAATAAAGACGTAGTGATATACGGACGGACACTCACACGTTCGAGTGTATAATGATTCCTGTTTTTGCCGCATTTGGCTACGGTAACCTAACTATACATGGTTTTTGTTTGAGAATAAGAGCTTTTCCGGTTAGTCTCATTTAATTTTGATCAGAATTTGATGTGGTTTTTGAGCTATGTGCTTTGGTTGAACGTGTTTACTTTTGTCCTTAGACGATTTCATAGATGTTTATTTAGTTTTCCCTTTATTGTTTACTATTGTTTATTTAGTCTCTTTAGGATTTTAATTACGTATCTACTGAGTAGCATGGACCATCTGCCTCCCTGCTAGGCAGTTCTATGTTTATTTTTATGGCCTTTAAGTTTAGCCTAGGATATGATGATAAAACCTAAGGACTGTGGAATTCGTCCAGTGATTGGATCCAGGTACAAAATGTGCCCCGCTATTGCAAACATATTAATCTGATGTTTTTCATAATTGTGATATGTTCCTTGTTCGGCAACAACTCTAAAAGAAAATACCAATAATATTGAAATACCATTACCATTTCAAAAAAACGCGGTAAATTAAGTTCAAATTTTGAAGTCGTGCATTGTTATCGTATTGTTGTAACATCGTATAAATTTGAATGAACTCATATGGTTGATAACATAGCCTTTGAGAAACAAATTCGAGTAATTACAAATATTTATCATTAATAATATCGATATCGATTCACTTTCAAGAATAACAACTTTTTAGATTTAGAAGCATGCCAAATGCAACCTTCCAAACTCACTCGGAATAGCTTAATGTTCATTAGCTTTGAAACCTGCAACATATCAACCAGCAATGCGACAAAAGTATTTAGAAAAAAAAATGCTTCTGCAACTTTCGCCTCTTGCTAAAGATGCTCTGCAAGTCGATATTCAATTATATAACTGAGGTGCCGATTCTATTCTGAAGCTAAAAAACTTGGTTCAAACATTATTATGTACTAAATATTGCCCGCAGTTATGCCCTCGTATAAAAGTAACTTACTTCGCCCGCGGTAACTCGATTAGACATTGGGATTAAAAACGCCCGTACATTGCTCCGTTGCGACGTAGAAGAATGACTAACACAGAAACATACAGACTCTGGCATTTATAACGTTAGAGTATAGTATGGATTAATTGACCCGAAAACTGGAAAGCACTAAAAATTCCAAGTACGCAACTTTATTCAAATTCCACCCAAACTATAAAGCCTTTACGATCGCAGCATCTCGTCCGGAAAAGCAGATTTATATTTGAGCCCAACTAAGATCATAAAACTATACTATATCACCGACCCTAGTATTAATAACCCAACATTTATCATCACCCACCCCCTCGTCTTTTGTGTAAGAACCCGCAACGTTCGCCCAAACAAGTTCTGACAACGAAAACTATTCAAACATTCACGGGTAACATCGCAACTTGTACGTCGGTGTTCTTAACTCGGCCGCTTCGGCGTTAGTTCTAGGAAAATTGGAAAACTTTCCCCACACAACCAAATATAGACAGTAACCTGTTTGTGTAGAGTTCCAAATTGCGTGCGCGATTACGCTGATTACATTACTGTCTTCTGGTGGAAATTGAGCTGTATATTGTTGTGATAAAGTTAGTTTTTGAGAAATAGTTTTCCGAGCAATTCGCCGGAAGGGTAGAGTCGTAAGGAAGTTCGACGATTATGTTTAGTCAGCGCTGGCTGTGTAATGGAAAGGAAGTAGGAATTGGGGCCTGTAAGATGTGGTCGTATAAGGCGGCCATTCGTGTTTCGCCCCCCGTAGGGAGTGGGAGGGTTATTTGTTTGTTTCTAAGGTCCGTTCTAGTCCGCAGCTGCGGGTTGGATTTAAATTTCGCACCGCTCTTTGTCTGTAATGTCGTTGCTTGCTTGATGAGACGCTTTTAAACTTTAAATTGAAGTGCTATAATTATTTTAATTGTGTATGATAATACTGAGAAATTATTAAATCGCAAAATCTTCTTCAATTTATATCGATATATCGAGCTTAAAAATAAAGTTACTCCCACTTAAACGATATTGGTGAAGTAATGGCGTTATAAAAAATACTAAAAAAACCCCGCAATTATGTTGAATTAAGAAAATCCTTTTTGAAATTAAATAAATAGCCATAAAGTAACCGCACCATCATAATACAGAGTGGTAAATTAATACTCAAAAATAACTCTAAACTTGTCACTTGCTTTCAGCTGTATATTCATTCCATCAATCTTGAATTATCTAAGGTTCTTAAAATAATCAGGATTCTGTTATTATATATCAGAACACTTAATTTGATATACTTCGAATAACAGACTTTAAAGAAATATGTTATTGGAAATTTAGAACCAGCAATGTAATATTTGTTTTCAAAAATTTTGTTTTAAGAAAAAAAACTGTTTGTGTTTTCTATGACGTCTGAATTGTTGTAAGAAGTTTCAAGAAAACGCCAAATTACGTTTTTTCTATCTCTCTCAGATCCTGCTTATTATAGGTATGAACCGTTCGTTGGGGAACTTCGTTTTAAAAATTTCGTCGCAGACTCACATGTCCGGTAACGAACGAAACGGTAATATCTGTCTCTCATCGACGATGCTCTGCTATTTATATTACTGAGGATTTAATACTATCACAAAATTATGTAGATATCGAATATAAACTATTCGGGTATGTATCGCGGAATTGAAAAATTCAACGGGAATTGAAATAGTAACCGAATCCAAAACAGAAGAGGCTATTAAGGCGGCTGTAAGACTTTATTTATTTTATTGTATAGTACCGATGTTACTCGGTCAGTAACGAATCGATTTCAAGGTATGTCCCTAAGATGCGAACGAACGCTCAAAAAGCAGAAAAAAATCTGTCATGAATCATGAACGAAGTAACTTCACGCAGATATCCCTGAAGAGGTAGGCACTAGTCCCACAATGTGATAGGTGGCAGGCCTATCGCCAACCGGGCACATATCCAATCCCGAGCAACGTTTTTTTATTAGAAAATTGGAAAAACCCAATTTTCTTTTTGTTGCCCTACCCGGGATTCGAACCCGGGACCTCATGCTGTTAAGTCCAACAACTGAACCGCTAGACCACAGAGGCGAACCATGAATAATGATGACATGAATTATACAATGCAAATGAACTATTTGCATTCCAATATAGCAAATATTTTAACCGCCTTCAAAAAAAAACGGAGAAAGCTAATATGTTCGAATCTTATATCTTTTATGTATGGCAATCAATATTTCATCGTCATTTCTGACCCGACTTAAAACATTCTTCTTCTATTGGTAAGAGCGTACATACTTCCAAAGTGGTCCTATCGCTACTAAGTATGGACATATGGTGGAATTCCAGAGGAATTGAGGAAATTTTTTAATTTTTAACTTACATATTGAAATCGGAGTCGGTTTACTTTTAAAGTTGTACTATTCCTGTTTTTTTATCAGATGCTAGTATTGATTAAAAATACTAATTTTATAATCCATAAATAAATGAATAACTGTAGACTATTAACATTTTATTAGCTTGGTATACAAATCTATGAAACGGAATCTTAAAATGTATTTTACACCCACTTTAAAAGGTCAGATTGAATTGACTTCAGACACAATAGTTTTAAATGAAAATTATCAATATGGTAGAGATTAGTGTAGCCAAAAATCGGTCTTAACTTTCTTGGTCGGTCTTGTTACATTTTCACAATACCAAGACCAAGTCTAAGACCGCCCAATTTTAGCAAGACCTAGACTGAGCACGCAAGATTTGAACAAGAACAGGACAAAGACCAAGACTCTTGCATTTTTCAGCTACTACTGTGTGTCGTATCCGGGAGTATAGGAGTTCGGGTTTACGTTTACCATTTTATGTTTATTTAGTTGTTTATTTTATCTAAAACAATAATTTCCTAGTTTGGAAAAAACATAATAGGTATATGAGGACAAATTGATTAAGAAAAAATGTTTAATTTAATTTTTTTTTATTAGGTTATACACTTCCTTATTTAAATTAAATTACACATTAAACAACCACAAAAGAAGTTTTCTAATTATTTTTGTGCAATAATACAATATCCTATTTTCGGAAATATGAACTAAATGACAAAATATCCTTTCTCTATCATTAAACCATGTAACGGCGTGGACTATCTTTAAATCAAACTCGAAGTAGTTTACTACAACCCCACTCCATGTCTCTTGGTATTGAATTTGTGTAATGTCAACTTCAACCTTGGAGTAAAGTTGGACTCGCTATAATTACATTAGGGACATATAAAAAAATACGAAATTCGACTTATATGCATTGAGAAAAATACCATGCACATACCTATATAGCGAATCAAAATATCCATATATAGAAAGAAAGAGCGCATTTCTAAATTTTAACCCTGCATCGGTACTTTGATAATGCGAGGCGCCTTGTCGGTATCGCCACAGCTCGGATACCGACCTGTCAAAGAAATTTTGCAGCTATTCGAAAGACAGAAAGTTCGAGAATTCAGCAGGTCAAGTTAATGTCAATAATTTATTTTTATATGTCTTAACCGTTTTGTTGGTCGAGTGGTGAGCATATTTACCACGTCAACGAATAACCAGGCACGGGTCGGATTCGTTTAATGAGACTACATTTCTGGGTCTGGGTGTTTATTTAATTTATTTTGGTATTTATTTAAGTACTAGCTGCTACCTGCGGCTTCGCCCGCGTTTTCACAGAAACCCGGTGTGCGATCGGGATTAAAAATAGCCTATATGTTAATCCAGGTCACAATCTATCTGTCTTCCAAATTTCAGACAAATCCGTTCAGCCATTCGAGCGTGAAAGAGTAACAAACATCCATACATCCATACTTACAAACTTTCGCATTTATAATATTAATAGGATTTTTATGAGTGATATTATTGACTAACATCCACGTCACAAACAAATAATCGCTTATTTTACTAGACCAATAATGAAATTTGTACAGAGATATTTATGTACATATTTTAGCACCTGAAAGCTTATTATGTATATAAACGTTTATTAAAAAACAGACTGACTCCCGTAGGTTAGGTCATCGGCTTGGATCTCCTAAGTCGTGGATTCAAACCCTACAGGGAGACAGTTGATTTTTCCAATTTTTGAAATGTTTTTTTTAAGTTGATTGGTTTTTACTAGAGCTCTGTTAATTTAAGCTCAACATGTGCCTACTCTGATAAGTTATTCTAAGATCAAAAATGAGGTTTAAACCTACCTGAATTGCAAGACATGCGAGACTTTTGCTGTAAATTCAATACACTCAGTATCAAAACCACGACCAATTAGGTACATGACCGAGACCAAAACTGGCTAAGTCTTTGTTTTTGCATTTTTGAAGCACTAGTAGAGATGTGACGACTCTATCACCGGATAGTGCAACCATCTAGAAAATTAGATTTCTGAATTATTGTCCTGGCAAATAAACATATCTGCATTAAAAGTATATGTTTCCGTTGTCAGTTATAGCACCGTTACACAGAAACTCTGAATCGATACCGAAATAAATTTACAAATCAACAAAGTTCGAATTGCAGACACTTACGATTGGTATACAAAATATATTTGGTCCCAACGGGAGCAAACTCAAACCTAAGTTTCTAAGATCAGCGCTAGCTGTGTACCCGTATACTAACGTGGACTTTAACAAACCTTTAATATAAAATAATGTTTTATCTCACATAGACCTAGCTGGTAGGCTAGGTACTAAAGGTGTCTAATATTCCAAAATCTTACACCGGATCGGCACTTTGAACGTATAAACACTTTGAAAATCCTTGTGACTTTTACAAGGATTTTTTAAAAATTAGCGCTTGATTAAACAGAGTTTTACTTGCTCTAAAACAGAAAATATACATCTTATTCGAATTAAGGACAAATCTTTCAATTCAAAAACGACTGAAAATAAATTTAATCAATTTGAAGATTGCACGTCAATAAGCTTAATTATAAAGAACCTTAGTTACCTTATATTTATAAATCACACACCCACTACATCAACCTATTTTAAGATTAACCCTAAATTATAGCCAACATATAAATACTTTAATTTTAGATTGACCCCAGACTCCTTTAAAGAATATATACCAGTTGCTTTCTACCTAGGTTATTATGCAGCTTGTAAGAGACGAGCGTCGGTTTATTGAACACTAATACCGTGATATTCGCTTGGCGGTAGTTTTGCCACTTTTTTGCCATTTGGTCTACAGAACGTCATAGATGTCTTCCCCATACTTAGTTCAAAGTAGGTGTTGTATTTAGTCATGTATCCGCGATTATAGCGTCGCAAGAATGCAACACAATAACTCTTTATTGTGCTGCAAATACAAATAAATAACAAATACATCAAATAATAATTGAAACACAGTAAAAATGCAATAAACCGACTTAGATTTCAAACATTATGTTAAAAATATTATTTTCGTCGATTTCCCTTGGAGTTCATCAGATCCTGACTTAATAGGAATGGCATCCACCTCATAATAACGCTCTTTCAAAGAATATTTGATATCGGTTCACAGTTAATCACGGAATCGATTAATATACATAAATAAATAAAGGAGTCGAAGGTATAATGCTACCTTTTTCTGAATCGGTTACAAATAAAACTTAAACTATAAAGTACTGGAACAGGATTCAGCCAGATACCATTCTATAATGGGTGCTCTTAAAAAACATTAAAAAGACAACTTAAATATATGTGCTTCACCTAATTCTTTCAAAACAACATCACTGCTCATTCAAGGAAAAAGCTGTATTTCTATATTGAAGGAGAACATGCAAACATTTATGTTTTAGATATATTTTGTTTATTAATTCTCACTCCTGTTAGAATAGTGTTAAACATGATTGATACCTTAAAAACTCAGACCAGTCACGCCATGTCTAACCTTGTTTACAACTTAAAACTTACCTGTTAAAAGGGGTTTAATTAAATTAATTAAAACTTGCTGTAAATTAGACAAGTTTTTGAATTGCATATACCTAACTAGCCGACCACGCGACCTTTGATATGCCTTTGATCCGCCCGAAAAAAAATAACAATTTGTGTAGAAAAAATTAGTTGCTATTTATTAAATCTCATTCATAACCAAAGATTTAAAATGTATTTCTTTTCATACTTCTACCCCTGTAAGGAGAGAGTTACTACTTTTTTGTAGTTTAAATACTTACTATACGTACTTACCTATTAGTTACTGTTTATTGTGAAATGAAAATGACTATTTTAAATTCGCGATATTCTGCAAATGATTTAAAAAACATTATTTTAAATGCAGAATTTTGTATGGTAGGTGCGGGCGGGGAAGCTATAGCTAGTATTAAAATAATTCCTGTGTACAAAACAAGGCAAATTATCTATCGTCGGTAGTACTAACAAACCGCGACGCCGACATCGTCGAAGCCATGCAAGTTTTAATGAAAACGCCCCGTAGGCGACAGATATAAATTGTGTATAGACAAGCCAGGCAATAGTTTCAGTTACAATATAATTTTCATATATCATATAATAAAATAAATACACAATTTATCGAAGGTGAAATTTTCTAAAAAAGTGTTGTATTATGCAAGCACAAAAATGTAAGATTTCAGATTTTATAATTTTATTTAATTCTTTTTTATTCTTATCTCTTTTATTCTCCTTCTAATCCGCTCTAAATAAAATAAGTGATAAAACGTTGTTCATCGCGACTGCTAGATATAGTTTATGTTAAAGGACAAAGTTAGTTATATAGTAACCTTGGTGTCAGTAAAAGCTGTCATGAAGCTAACAGGAAATGTACAAAATAAAAATCTTGTTTCCTTTATTAAACTTGGTTACAAAAATGTAACGGTTTTGTCCCATATATTATTTATTATTTAGGTGTCCAAAATATTATTTAGGTGACTAAGGGTTAGAAGCACTGATTTATTTTTCCTGCGCTAATTTGCGCTAATGACTAGGTCTTGAAAGGAGGAAGTAAATATTTTTAACACTAACAAACTAGAAATAATTCTTCCAAAAAAAATTTCGCCCTATTTACGCTCTAGGGCAGTTTACGCGCGAGTGAAAGTCCAAGGGCCGCTGGAACACTCAAGGAAATTGGGTCATTTGTCCCTTTAGTTCTCGTACTTCGTTAGAAGATATATTTTCAGCCTATTGGTTTTTTGTGGCCCTTTACAATTGTATCTTCTAGTTTATGGATATGCGATTTGTTTCGTAGAATTTGTTTAGTGAAATGGAAGTAGCCACGCCAACACTATTATTGACAGGCTGGTTTTCGTGGCTATTATTATTATTGGCTATATACGTGCCAAAAAACCTTACAGGCTATTACAAAAATTTTGCGCAATGGATGTGACATTTGGGATAGTTAAGTTTTTTTAGTAGAGTAGAAATAAAAGTTTAATGGTCGTAAGTATTTTGTTACCTATGTACATTGACTATTGTAAGATAGTACCTTGTGGTAGCAGTCAAGAGTTCTCTTATTCAAATTATTACAAAAGATTCACGTATAAATTGCTAGATGGCATTTTTCCAAATCGTTGTTGGTATTACCTTTTGGAAGAGTTTCGCTTTGTCGGACGTTAGACACTACTTTTATTAGCGACGTTTGAGTGTTCACAGACGTTTGAGTGGATGAATGAGTAAGGCACAGTAAAGCTGCAAGAAACAATGTCAAAATTATGACATCTACGTAAACCAAAAATACAGATTACTAGGTAGAATATAAAAAAATCTAATTTTTAAGGGAATAGTTGAAGAATTTTGGCTGATATACGACAAAGGAATCATCGAGATTGGTTCGTCTACTAAAATATACAATCGAATTTCTGAATGAATGTCCATAAATGAAATTTAAGTACGAATTAATGGAAGTCGAATATTCTGTTTCAAGCCATGAATAACAAAACTTTACACCGCCTTCAAATAGTATCGTATATAATTACGCTTTATTATATTTAGTCTCTAAATAGGGAATGTTTGCCTGTTTGCTTCCTATTCGCGGACACCGTTTGAAAAATCCTTAAAAATAAGTGTACTGACAAACTAGGGCAATGAAAAGTCGTTTCTGCCTATTGTACAATATATTAGAAACAGATATACACAGACAAAAGAACCGTCCGCATAACTTTTCCTGTTTAAAAAATTAATTAATCTTATCTATATAAGAGTACTGTAAATATCTATAATTGTAGTAAAAAAATAGTAAATAGTTTTAAGTTTAATTAAAGACTGTATTTGTTCCTAGATCTTGAAAACGTATGAAAGAATAAAGATAACAACGATTTTGATTGAATATTATATTTTTAAAAGTTAAAATGAAGTGCACGCGAACTGGCATACCAATTTTATAAAGCAGGCAGTTTGCGTCCACGGTGTTCGCGAACCCGTCTTACTGTCTCTAACTTGATCCTTTATTTTTATATAAAGAAATATGTTAGGGATGATGGGGTTTCATTTTATTTTTACCATTGTTATAACGATTATTAAAATTGCCAATTTGTGTCTACATAATTATGGTAATAGAAAAAGATGTAGATGTCGAAATTTGCCTGGGCGCAAACTGGATGGATGATTATACTATAAACCAGTTTGCGTCCACTTGTTTATTTAAATACTAAATCTTAATTAGCTGTTTTATAAAATTAAATCAGACAGTCATACCAACGCTCTGGAAGGGAACAACTGTTTCTGTCTTCTTCCACTTAGACACAAGCAACTGTATAATAAATTTTAACTACATAAAGGCAAATATGTAAGTATATTCAGGCTCGTGTCCCCAAAGAACTTGCAACTAGAGCAAATACGATTAGCCTAAGATACTTAGTCCCACAATGCGATAGATGTCAAACCTATTGCCAACCGTGCACATGTTCTATCCCGAGTGACAAAGTTTTCACTAGAAAATAATAAAGATAAAGAGTACATTAAGAAGGAAAGAGGGAACACAACAGAAAAAAGAAGTTAGGAAAAAATTGAAGGAATCTAAAAATTTTCGTAAAATGAACGTGCTTGATGTAAAATCTTTAAAAGAAAATTTAGTTACTATCTGCAAATCCAACAAAATCTACTAAAGATTTTAATATGTCTGTATTCTAAAATTAAGATATTTTTAATAAAAAACAGAAAAATTATATGACCTACTGGTGACCTGCCTGATATAAACAATTGATGACTTAATTTTGGGATCCAAATCATCTGAGCTGCAAACACTAATGAACTAATTAATGACAATTGGAAAGAAAAAGGCGCAACTACATTTGAATACGTAATGAAACCAAAATAACATATCAAAGAGATATAGCCAGAACGTATTCAAGAGTTTTAGAAGACGTAGTAGAAACAAATGAGTGTATTCGTCCCGGTAGTGTTTTTAGCAGGGATAGATAGTTTTATTTACATCTTTCGTAGCAGTGAAATCTGAGAAAGAGTGGGGTTAAAAAAAAGTGTTGGTACAATAATGAGTAAGGGCATTTTCCGTTGGTTCGATCATGTTGTAAGAATGGCAGATGAAAGATTGCCAGTACAGACACACATTGCGAAAGTAGATAGATGTACATAGTTACCCAGGTAGACCTAAGTTGACTTTCCATGGTCAAGTTAACCCAGGACCGACTCTTGTCACCACAGTCTCCACGACCAGCTTTTTTCTATGAAAAAAGTAATTATTGTGAGGGAGCTAGTAACACTTGCTACTCGATATTCTCTGCCAACACAGCAAGGGACTAGGCGTGAACTTATGTATTTTATGCAGAAATAGTTAAAACTCAATATTTTTTTTAAATTTCTTAATAAAATCTCCCCTTAACCTTTTTATAAGTTGGTGGACGCAAACTGATCCATGGGTGGACGCAATCTAGATTCAAATCGCCTTATTTCGGTTATTTTATTTATTAAAAAATAATCACTAGACATTTTGAGATATTTGTACTAAACATGGGTTACAATATTTGTTAATTCAAAACTTGATCCAGAACATTTTTATATTTTACCTCAAACCCGTAAACTCCACTAAACTCTGGCGAAACGACCCTACTTTACTTCAGTAAAGTTATTTTCCACTTTTAACCAACTCCACAACAGAGGAGGTTCTCAATTCGACTGCATGTTTTTCTTAATATTTGTCGGCCAATAACCAACTACTTATGATGTTTATAATACAAAAAAATGTAATTTCTTTTTGTATTATTAATTATGGCTCAAAACTACAAGTGGAATGTTGATGAAATGTATGTGGGACCATCTCGGAATTATTGGCTGTCTTTAGAAAAAGTAATTATCAAATCGGTAATTAAAGAGTTAGATTCGCTTATTTGTAGTTTTACTGGGCTTAAATTATTGTGCCTTTTCTTCATGTTTATTTCAGAATCTTAATTTTTATTTCAAACTAGACGACCTGGCGAACTTCGTATCGCTTAACATCACCAGCTAAATACTAACCGTTCGCATGAAGAAAAAGTATTGGTTTTCTCATTTTCCTTGCAATTTTCCCATTTTTCTTCTTGATTAGGGATTTCCTCATGAAAATAACCAAAACCATAAATAAGAATTAGAAATTATGTGGACGTTTATAAATAAGGATTTTAGGATGTTTCGGTTTCAAAATAGACTATTTTTAAATGACGTCAAAAAGGAGGTGGCTATAAGTTCGAGTCCTATATTTTTTCGTGTGAGTTAATCGATTTCAATCTCATTTGTAAATCACTTTTAAAAATTCTATTTCTAAAGAGCAAACGCCCGAGACGATCCCAGTGCCATGAAGTCTGGATCTTATGATAGAATCCTGAATCCAAACCTTCCCAGGTTTTTGAGAAAAAAACCCAATTTTTGTGTTCTTAGATGACATGTTATTGAAGTCGATGTCGTTTTTTTGCCTAAAATTAACCGTAGTTATTGATGATTTTAAAGCAATACGGAAAATTGCTTAACTGTTGATTACGTTGTCAATATACGGTATATTGACTTGCACTTGCGAAATTCGCTGACTTCGCTTCATTCTCACGGATACCTATATCGATTTGAAGCATAAAGCTTTTCCATAAAGTCTCAGCCATGTTTTCTCAAAATCGGTCAAGTGGGATGAATATTGAATATAACATCGAATGATGTAAATCTAGGACGCAATTGTATCGTTAATTTAAAGTTTACGTATTTATAAATAGGTAGATTTAACTCTGATTTTATTTCATATTATTTGAAACAATTTATGTTTTCTGTTAACTCGAAATGTTTCAATATCGTGCAAAATAAATATGAAACTTATTAAACAGGCTATAACCCCCTCGCTAGTTTCGCCCTCTTATCAGTCTTCACCCCATCTCGAGCCAACACCCCACATCTCAAAACTGGGGTCTTTTCGCCCGCCTTAAATTATACCCCCACCCTCGTTTATTAGCACAAACGTCAATCTGACCTCTGGCTTCATTTGAAAATGAATACTTATCGCGGAGGCCATACTTAATTATTTTCATAGGCAGGTGTAACAAATTTTATTTGAAACCGCCTTTTTTAACCTAAGAATATTTTTTTCTATTAAATGATTGACACCATCGAAAATACAACTGCCAGTATCCATCAGTGCAGTAGTGTATGGGTTAAAAGGTATTCGGTAAACTCACGCTAGATTTTTCGGCCAACTATCATAGCAAATAGTGCCTTATGATTCTAGTAATATAGGTTACTTTCGGTTTCGCGTAAAATTGCGGATATCATTAAGCATCTTTAAAAAAGTCGCCTCCGTGGTCTAGCGGTCCAGTGTTGTGTTGGTTATAAAAACAACGTTGCCAGGGTTTGGATATGTGGCCGGTTGGCGATAGGCTTACCACCTATTACATTGTGGGACTTGGTGTCTTCGGCTAGTCGTGGATGACTGGTTGTACCTCTGCCTATCTCTTGGTTGATTCTGGCATGAGATATTTTTTTTTAAATAAAAAAGGTAGTAGAGATTAAATGAAACTTGAAGTAAGCTATGTTGGAATGACAAATTGTATTGGTTAGATCAAGGGTACATCACCTGAAATTGGAATAATTTTCCTCGTGGGGGCCTTCATGGCAGAACAACCTTTCTAATACCGTGACATTTAACTAAGTGGTAGGGTTTTGCAGCAACTCATCCGGATTGGTACCACTGCCTTATCTTTTCCTGCCGGGAAAATTAATTTTGCTCGAGGCCTAACATCTTGGCCTCAGTTTGGCAACGCACCACTACCACCGTTGGTGTCTCTAGGTGGCTTGAATTTCTTACTATCAGGAAATATGTCTGCTTGTTTGCTTTACAATATTATAAAACAATAGATAAATGAGAAATATATCTAAGCATAATAGAGAGATATCGCAAAGCGACTTTGTTTTATACTGCGTAGTGATAAAACCACTACTAAAAGTATGAAGGACGTTATTATGTTTTCCAATAACACTTATTTCCCCAACTTCTAATCACAGTATATAAATTCCAATAAAGCTATTTTCTCCATCATTCCCAAATTACGAACCACTACCCGGCTCGTGTTCTCGGTTGTTAAGGTATCACGTGTCTTCTGTTATTTACGTGTAAAATATTACCGAAAGTTGGGCGGGCGGTAGTTAAGGAGGAGTCGGCGATGAAATATGTCTTCGGGGTCGGGGCTGGGGAGAAATTACGGAGCCTTAAGCTTGCGGGGGCTCAGGTCGATGAGAAACTTATTAAAGTGGGGAGGTCCTGGGCTTAATATATTAATCTTCAGCTTCTGACGATGTTGACGTAATTTTAAGCTGGCTTTTAGATAGATAAGTGGACGCCGTCTGCTGGAAGAGTAGAAATCTGTCTGCTTGTTCATATTCCAATAATGTATTTAAGAAATCTCTTGTAATTTAGGAGGTTTTTTGTTGTAGCTTAATTTGCAAAAGTTAAAAAAAGCGACAAAACACTGAATATTAGTTTCATACTATCGTATGAAACTAATATTTTAACCGCTTCTTTGCCAATTAACTTCATGTTTTTAATTTTCATGAATGAATGATTAGCTAGCAGACTTTTGAGACAACTCGCCTAAATTGGTAACTTACCTATTCTTTTCTTCATAAAATCTATTCGCCACTGTTATGTTTTGGCTTTGGACGGAGGAACTTTTAGAAGCTTACCATCGCTGCCTTAGATTTTTTTGAGTATCTTTGAATTTGTATATACTGGGACAATGCAAATGTGAAACAGTATGGGAACTACGTACAAACGTCTGATACAGCACACTCACACAAATGTGAATAGACTTATGCGATTTTCACGTACCCACTGCAGGAACGAGTGCCCTAACAAAGCGAGTGGCTCGAGCTGTTATTTGTTTTCGTAATCTTTACAACTGACGCCATGAGATTACCTACTAATATTATTTGTAAACTACATTTGAAATAAGTACGTTGTATTACAATTCGATTGATTGATCACTACAGTGCTAAATTATAAATAACAACGTGACAACCCTATTCCTTCAATGGAATGTAGGTAAGTATTTCCTCATCTAGGCTTAGTTTCCATATTGTTTCGTAATTGTACTGTGATAGATGTCTCCACACATACAACTCCACCACAACATCTGTCTGTAGCGACGTGAAAGAACGTCAAACAATTAAAAAAAATAATGTCAATTAAAAAAAATATAACAACAATAACAATAACAATAATCTTTACTTACGTAACTTAAATAAAACAGTATTGTAAAGGGAGACAGGAGTCCAAACTGAGTAAACCCCATAGCATGGATCTCCTGGTCCCCACCCCTTATCACCAAAGTTACATTTTTTGAAACATTAAGTGTTTTTTTTTGTGCATAAGTACATGCATGCATACCATAGATAAAATTTTTTTTGCGCACCAGTGTGTATGCTTGTGTTTGTATGAGTGAGTTTGTGTGTACACGTTTTCGTATGTATTTTTATGTGTGTGTGTGTGTGTGTGTGTGTGTGTGTGTGTATGTGTGTGTGTGTCAATCATAAATTAATTTGTAAATTTGGGATTTATATTTATCCCTAATCTAATCTTAATTTTTTTAAATAAATAAATACTTACAATACAGGTTAATCTATCTAATTACATGGCCATGTACCAGTTCAATGTTTCTTTTTATTACTAATTCTGATTGTAAATTAGATTCTCGGTTTCAGCATATTTGAGAGAAAGTGACCATGATAGGATTACCTTTTTGCAATGTCTTAAATTCATAGGATAGATACGATACAGTTTATTTGATATGTTTTAGATTTTACAACTGTAAAATATGTAAAATTTTCGAGCCCAGGATGTACGAGATTTCAGCACAGGACATACGTTTAAGGATCGACGGGTATTTAATATATCACTTTCTTTGTTATACTGCAAGGATGAATGTTTTTTTAATAAAACTTATTGTATGTATAATTGTCTTACTGTTAACACAGAAATTTCGTTATATATCAGGTTAGTGCTGTATAATGGGGGCTTCTTTAACATTACTTTAAGAATTAATCTTTGCGCTCTTTCCAACTGAATCATGTGTGTTTTTGCAGCTTCACCCCATAATAAGATGCCATAAGACAGTATAGATTGACATAATCCAAAATAAACATTCTTAATTAAAATTTTGTTTTTTATATTTCGTAGCTGCTTAAAAATATATGCTAGTTTTCTAATTTTGTTTGAAATGTAATTGATGTGTTCCCGAAAGCTAAGTTTTTTATCGATTATAATTCCCAAATATTTTATAGTATCTGTGTTGATTATAGTAGGACAGTTACAACTAGATATAAGACATAAATGGGCAGTAATGTCGTTGCTTCTTAACGTGGGTGGTGGATCTTTAAGAGAAAATAAGATATATTTAGTTTTTGAAGCATTTAAGGTTAGAGAGTTAGCGCATAGCCAATGACAGACAACATTAAAACCATTTTGAGCTTTTTGTAAAGTTTCCTCCCAAGTGTCACCAAAAAATGTTAAAGTAGTATCATCCGCATACGATATAATGTTGCAGTTTTGTAATGAAAGGTTACATAGATCATTAATGTAGCATAAAAATAGGGTAGGACCCAACACACTTCCCTGTGGAACACCAAAACTTTAGAAGAGGAGTCAAACGGGCAACTGCGTCATTTGATAGAAAGTGATTACTGCCGTCCACGGACATGAACAACACCATATCACAAATATGTCTCCGATTTTCAAGGTGAGTACGATCCTCTTTCTTTTCTGGAACGTTGCTAAGTTGTGTCTGTTTGAAAATAGATGAAATGTCTTCGGAATCGCACGGTCGTGGACCGCTACTCACCAAGGTGGTAAGCATGATACCTTAAGGTCTCACGCGATATTCGAAAATGAACTATTCCTCAGATATCAGGCAGTCGTCATTATATACGCAGTACCAAACACTGCCTAACATTAAATGTATACTAATGACTAATGTGAACTACTCAATGTCAGTAGTTTATTTGAAGGTTACGAATATTTTAAGTTCTGAATTTTAAAGAAACAACTTCAAAGATTATGTTTTGTACCAACCCTTAATAGAACCATGTAAGAGCGTCGCTAGCTCCGAGATAATATGATATTATATCTTCTGTATGATAACGAACATGCCCCTGGGGAAGACACGCGGCCAAACTTTCTTCGATATTTACGAGTACTACTGCGCCCTTAGGTTATACACGTATGGGTTACGTTTGCTGAACCAATTTGGATTACCGCATTAATAACTACTACTATTTTATAAAATAAATACGAGAAAATATTTATCTAATGACATACATTTTTAGAAACCACTTAGCATTTTTTTTATAGATCTTATAAAAATATAATTTAAGATAAAAAAAAATGTTTTGGGAAAACTAACTGAGTAAGTTTGTTGCATTCACTGGTAAATATGATGTTTATATTTGAAATTTTGTTCCTTATGGTAGATATTAGTAAAGATGTATATATAAGTAGGTAAACATATTTGGTTATAATATGAGCAAGGTTAGTTTTTTTGAAAGAATCCTTATAATATAAATAATTGAATGTAAAAATAATGGAGTAAGTGAAGCATATCGAGTGGCAAGTGTCACCAAACTCTCACAGACCTGCGGATCTTCGCCGACATTAATTACATTTATTCATTAAAAATGATATTTGTATGTAAGTATGAAAGAAGAATGTAATATTCTCCATATAATATGACTCGATTATCTACCGGAGCTGGTGCTATCTAGTCTTTAACGAAGGTATAAAACTAAATGGAGCCGTGGCCGCACGTAGCCGCATAAGTTCGCGACAAATTGCTCCGCCGCTAACGACTTTGGCTAACTACCTGGCTTTAGACACAACCGACCTGTAATATACTTCAGACATACTACATAATATATATGTATTGCTGTTATAGAAGAGGAGGCGAAGGGACTATTGGGACACCTCATGGTAAGTAATCATCGCCGGCTACCAATACCGTAAATCCAGGACTCTCTTTGCCAATCTTCAAAAATGAGAAAGTTCTTTTTTTGAAGTTCTGGTTATACCCCTTTGGAAGTTTTACTTAATAGCAGTGCTGTGCAAATTGCTAATGTCCTAATGTCGGTGCTTTTATTATCTTATTGCGTGCAAGAAGGTAGGACACGCGGTTGATTTGCAAGCGTGACCGAAGAACTGACTTCGAGATGGCGATGCATCAGCGAATCTTTTTTGTCTACAGGCAAGTGATTTGTGTTATAGGTATGGGCCTCCAGCTTTTGTTATATATATCTTACCGTAGGGAGAGCCGCCTGCTTGTGCGCCTATAACATGAAAATTATGCCTATGTGTGTCAAGTAGATTTATGGATTTAACCAAATAAAAGTATTTTGTATAAATATTCTAACAATAATAATAGTCTATTAAGACTTTCGCAAACTTTAGCTAGGAACCATCTCGATTATGTCAGATTACAAACGAAACATCCACATCGAAATCAGTCCACCCGTTAAAAAGTAAAGATGCATGTACAGACAAACAGGCACACACATAGACACACACACGTTAGACTTAAAAAAGAAAAAATAGTTTTATTTTACAATAACCCTACAAGAAGCTCTTGTGACGCCTCTATAATAATAAATCTACCACCGGATCGGATCGCGGCCACACACTGAGAAGATCGGGCAAGAACCTCAGCGGGCTTGCCTTTTTTATTGTTTTAAAATATGTGTACAATAATTAATGTGACTATACGGTATGTTTACAAGAGATTGGCATGACGAGCAATTAATCAGAAGCTCTCTTATCTGCTAAATATTTAGCAATGGCATAATATTTTTTTTCATATAATTTCAATTTGACACATTTCTTAAGTTTATTAATTGGAAGGTCTTTCATACGGAAAAGATAGGAAGGTAGGTTCGGAAAGATATACATTGACCAATGAGAGAATTACTGACTCTGTAGAAACATGACCGTGCACAGCAAGATTACTTTTATTACTCGTGTTGACATAGTCACAATTTCTTATTAATTATAAAACCACTCTTTTTCTTTAAAGTAAATTTAGAAACTAAACGAGTGCTTTATTTTAAAGAATTATATAAAATGCAATAGAATTCCACCAAAGCCGATGGCGAATCTTATATATTTGATGAATTATAAAGAGAACAAATTGGAAGACAAAGTTGAATATCTTTGTTCAACACTATACATTTGTAGAGTAAGTATACATAATCCTAAAGGTGTGCTCCCGAAATGTTTACGAAGCATTTGCTTAATAACAGAAACTTCAGGGGTCGGGTCAAATTCTCTTAATGCCTTGTGTTTGTGTATACAGTGTACTGGTGTGCGTCTCACTGCTTTAAGGATTTCTCTACATCTATATACAAGATATAAAGATATAGTGGATAAAGTTATGTCGGAAACTCTGAAAGTAATGCACTGACTGAGCTTAGATATTACATTAAAAATTTGCTTGAATAATTGTTATATTCTATTTTTGTGTAACAAGTTATTTCTTTAGAAAGGAAGGGATTCTCAACTTACATACGAAGGGTTATGGAAGTGTTATGCTTGCCCGGCCCCGCACCGAAGGACGTAGTGTTGGACGACCTTCCACCCGGTGGACTGACGATCTGGTCAAAGTCGCGGGGAGCCGCTGGATGCAAGCGGCTGGTAGCCGTGACTTGTGGCGTCTATTTGGGAAAGGCCTATGTCCAGCAGTGGACGTCCTCCGGCTGATGATGGGTAGGGATCTGCTGCTCTACTTATTCCTCACCGGTCACCGATATATTTTAAGGTCGCTAATAACGCGAACTACGATTTTGTGTTCATGTTTTATTTATTAATGTTTAGTTCTGGAATTAAATTTTGTTCTAGACCCTAAATACGGGAACTACACTTGCGTGTTAATTGTTGACTTAGATGATTTAATTATATACCGGAACTACGAATTTTCTTCTGTGTGATAAGTTCTAAAATTCGACTTATACCATGGGGGATAGAGGTAGGCAGAAGGATAAGGGGAAACCCATATCCAGGGAGGCGATCCAGGCTATTCGAAAGAGTAGCCAGGAGAAAATAGCGGAGGAACAGGAGAAGCTACGACGCTTTGAAGAGGAGAAGATACGATGGCTGGAGGAAGAGTCGGTTTTCTAACCTAGGAAGTCGATCTCGAGGAAGCCGCCTGGCGGATTCGTTCCCAGCACATCTCCCGCGTTTCGGCTACGACGCGGTCCGTATGACCGAGAGGTCGATAGGGCCATGGGTGGTGGTGGGTAATGCTCTACTTATTCCTGCCGACGTAAAGACAGTTTTGGCACTGTCGTGTTCCGGTCCCGGTGGTAGGGTAGCCTTTAGATTTGTATATTAGGCCTACAGGAGAGCGACGCATCTATAACATCTATGGTTTCTACAGTCCACAGTTATCTTTTACCATCAGAAGACCCTAGTGCTTGTTCGTTGTTTTATCCCATTAAAAATACTGTGTATTTATTTGTCTGTGTTAATTTTTCACGGGATATTTTTTTTGGGAATCAGATGATTTTAACTTAATTCTTTTTTAATTAGATTGATAAAAATAAATCGTAGTTTTGTTGAGCAAACTTAAACAATAGAATTTTCTAGAATTTTCTAGTTTTGCATACAACTTAAAAAACATAATTAAAGAACAACACATCTCTAATCTTACTGATATTGTTGCTAATATTTATATAAGGGTGGATTGTCAAACTTATGTCGTAAATAAGTTTACTTATTACTTGTACCTCCAAAAACAACAGTTGCGAGAGATAGAGACGGAGGATGTACCAATTGTTGTGAAAATCTACCACCGAGTCGTACAAAATATCTGCATGGACATAATTGTTGTTTGTAGAAATGAATATGTATTAAAACATAAATGAAGTTATCCAATAATTATTGTTTATGTGTGTTAATATAGAGAACACAAATACATGTAAACATGTTGCTATGGCGACGAATCTTTAAGTAAAGTTCTCCCTTTCTGACCCGTCTCAGTTTTCTCCTTTGCAGAGGTTTCTTGGAGGGAGGCAATACGCTATGGTCAGCAAAAATGTATAACTAAAATTTATAATAAACTAGCTGCCCGCCCTCGCTTCGCTTCGGTTATTCAAGAATAAAAATCCTACTAATATTATAAATGTGAAAGTTTGTGAGCATGCCTCGATGTCAGGATGTCAGTATGGGTGGATGCAGTAAGCGCGCATGTCTTTGCTACGCTTCGACGATATTTAATTTTGCGCCCGGAGATTTTAGCTTTTTGGTAAATCATTGGTTATTATTTTTTTTCTGATAGTGTAAAAGGCAATTTCGATCTAAATTACACGCATAACGTATCTAACAGATTTATTTGATTAAGGGTTAATACTGTAGTGTTAAAAATATGTTCTAAAGTAACCCTTCGTTTTACTGTTTTAAGTAAACGCAAAGAACGGTTATCGTGGGTTATTATTTAAAGATAGACATATACCACCGCTTACTTTCTTTGAGTTCTATCGAAGAGGAAAAATCCCACCATACATTGTTTTGTTAAAACTCAAAAGGTTTTGGCAGCTTTTTCGAGGAAAGCCCGATCGGCTTATTTTTTGCCGACATATTGAACTAATATCATTGTAATATTGTTGGTTTGTACAAAACATAAACTTACTATGCAATAAAACCTTACTCAGGAATTGTTCTATCTATTGTTGAAAACCGTATGAAAATCTGCTCAGTACTTTTCGTGTAAATCGCGAACAGACAGACGGACGCGGCGGGGGACTTTGTTTTATAATACCAGTATGTATTGATGATGTGATTTACCAGCGTTATGAAATTGCATTTTTATATCCGCGGGACATTTAAAAAAGTTTTTGCTTTACCTTTTTAATCGGTGCAAAAAAGGAGACGGTTAAAAATTTGTATAAATGTTGTTTTTGTATCTTTGTTAAAAAATTACTCGGCCAGTAATACACAAACATTCAGAGGTGAAGTAACTTTTGAGTTATATTTTATTAATGCATTTTTCGTGTATCTAGGATTATCTACGATGCATGAAATGAAATTGATATGACTGAAAGCTAAAATGCTATTGTAAATGTAAAAAAAGTCCTATCAAATTTAAGCAAGCAACAAGCAGTAAAAGTAAAAATGACTTAAAAGAATAAACACTTGAATCGTTGAGAAAAGTTTCAAAATGGCTTGATGAAAACAAATCTAAAAATAAACATGTCTAAAACAAGATTATTAATAAAATTCACTTTAGTACATACATTTCATTTCAGATTTATTATATGTATTATTATATGATTTATTGATCACATGCAGTTATTAAAAAAACCGACTTCCCTATTCCATTATCTTTAGCGTCAGTGTTCGCCAATGTCGTATTCTGATTTGGAGGATACGTAATCTGTTAAACTAACACAAGACGCTCAACATCCTCAGCCTTTGGAATTGGAATATAGATAAAGTATTAATAGCGATTGTTTGACCCGACTAAAACCCGTGTATACACGGGATTTTGGTCGAGCTTTCCTTTCTTTCCTTTCATTAGGTTTTTTTAGGCAGTCACGTTAGTATATTGCCATTAGTCAAGTAGAAATTTGCATCAAATTTACCAAAATCGGGATTCAATTATAATAAGTCACAAGTTGTCGTCAATAAGCCATGTCAGGGTCTTGGGTAAAGCGGTGGCCTCATTACTCAAGCTCATTTAGTGCGATTTGGCAGCACCGAGGAAATACACGATAACCTAATTTCTTCATGATTATTTAATTTGTGCACTTTCACTGAACAAAATTGTACAAAATGTTACCAAAATTGACTAATTTCACTCAATATAAACAAATTCAATAATTATGAAAAAACTTCGACCATTTTTTCTCTTGATGGCGCCAAAACTTCACATATTTACCCTCTAACCCAAAAAATTGATTTGAGAATGTTTTGCGTGTATGGCTGTGGTGATATGGACTTCGGAATTTCAAAAAAAGATTTGAATGGACTTTTCCTAAAAGACAAAATATAGTTTTTAGTGTTACATAAACCCCTTTTATATAACGAGAAATGTACCTTGAAGGTAGTATGCTGAGTTTAATGCGAAGACGCGTTATAGCTGTTATAGTGAGAATCAAAAATTCTTGAAAATGTAAAAAATATGTTAAAACATTTTTTTCCCTACCCTCCTTTAGGTTTTCGGGTGGGGTCCTAATGGAGTGACCCTCCGCCCAGCGTTCCCACAAGCCATAAAACTGTAAATTAGTGATGAGCCGACCAACAGCCTCGCGCGACGTTTATCGATTTATTGATAGTTTTAGCTTAACCCTTCATTGAAGGTTTTGATGAATTTTACACCACACTATTTGAGTCTTTATTTCATTATGATTAAGTTTATTTTATCTGAGCTTTATCGTTGTAATAACTTATTTATTTATGAACTTACAAACCTAAATGATATCTACGAGTAAAATATAAAAATGGCTGACTTACAATTTTTTTTTATACTTATTGTAAATGCGTGGCAGTCCATAATGTACATGTAAAGAGAACGAATGTATTTCTTTAGTGTAGTATGACGTTTTATTCTGTTGACATTAAATGTTTAAACTAAATAGTTTATGTTAATGGAACTTAATGCTGGAATAAAGTTAATAAATAATCAATAAAGCTTTAGTTGCAGTTTTTAGTTGCAAATTTTTTAGAACCTTTGTGATACATGCTTTGTATTATCAGACATAATGTTCATTATTAAATTTACGATAATTTATATGGAAATTGCTGCACCGGCTTTTGTGTCTGATAGTGCATTTAACATCTGTACGAATACATTAAATTTAAGTCTGTCCGTGATTTTAATTGGGATAATTATTTGTTAAATTCTTAATCACAATTCGTTTAGTTGTTCTACTGTGATATGGAAATCGACATATGGCCAACATTGTTTGAAGTTTAGAATGGGGATCTCACCAAGTTTTCTCTAGAATATTTTCACAGACAGAGCAAGCACATTTACGATTTAACAACATTACGATTTTATTAATATATACATAATAATATATCTACATACAAAACAAAAACTAACCTCACTTTGCTGAGTCATTTTTACACTGCCTCTAGTTTTACTATGTTCTGCTTGACCAGTGTAATCTTCTCTACGTCTCTATACTAACTAGCAAGGATAAAAGTTTATACAATCATTAGTAATGATTTCATAAATATTGATAAGTGTCCAGTTCGGTCAAGGAGTTATGGTAATGTCATCTATTGTCAATACCGGTTTTGATTTTTAAAATTAAGGGCGCTGACGGATGCATATAGAATTATGCTGCTAGTTCAATTATATGAGCCCTTATTATCTTGTGATAAGGTTTAAAATAACTAAATATTTGTTCTGTGTTGTAAACTTTATGTTTGTTAAAGCAAAGGTGTGTGCATATTAAGTGAGGTGGACACTGCAGCATCCCCTGTTGGTTCATTCTAAATTTGATCTTTTGGTCTGTTTGACCCATAGCTATTTTAGTGTTAGAATTTGGTGTCGTGGGATAGCTTTGGAGATGGGATTCTGTGGGAATATTTAGTTTGTATTAACAATTTAATACAAAGATGCAAGTGCTATCTACCTATGCGTGACATATTACACCTTGTGTTAATTTTTACTATATCGTTGTTCCACTTCGAGGAAACAGTAACTGCTGCCTCTGGTTTCGCCTGGGTCTTAGTACTATTTCTTTGTCACAGAAACCACTGGTATTAGACTGGTATTACTGGGTAAAAGTAATGTATAAAAGTAACATATGCTTGACACCTGATGTTCCACTATGTCTAAGTAGATACCTATACTATAATTCATGATCATTATTGATTTAGGTGTGAAGGTGTAAAAAAAAGAGTTTAAAATACCAATGTCGTTAATTGATCTACATTTATAAGTAATAATAAAACAAATTACCTTAGACAGGATTTGACTCGCAACCGTCGTGGTTTTGTCTTACGAGTATCGGCCAATTTTAATAACCTATCTGTAGCTAGAGATAGGCGTATTAGAGCTTTATTACTAAGACATTTTAGTTAATTATTTAAGATTTATAGAACTGTTTTCTATAGATCTATACATTTCTGTTTTCTATTATATCTGTTTTTTTCAGGTAGGTATATTTAAATTAACCATTAGCTAGTTACGACCAAAATAAATACATAGATAGTGTTAAGAACTTGGCGTGAAAATATGTATGTATGTATGTTAAACAGTATAGGTGTAATTGTATAGCTCTTGCTACGTGTAAAAATATAAATTATAACGTTATATATAAATAGCTCAATTGCAGACTATTTTAATTTTAGATATATACTAGCTGTTACCCGCGGCTTTTACTGAATTGGAGTTGAATTAAAAACTGTATGAATGATTTATTCCTTTCTACACGTACTTATTTATTTTTAATCAATAGACCAACAAAAAGAAAATTGGATTTTTACAATTTTCTAATAAAAAAAATGTTGGTCGGGATTGGAAATGTGTCCGGTTGGCGATAGGCCTGCCACCTATCACATTGTGGGACTTAGTGTCTTTGGCTAGTCGTGGGTGCCTTGGTTGTACCTCTGCCTACCTCTTGGGGGATATGGGCGTGAAGATACTTTTTTTTAATAAATAGACCATTAATAAGGCTCTCACATAAACTTTTAACCCCTATTTTAGCCCCTTTGGGGTAGAATTTACAAAATTCCGTCCTTAGTGGGTGTCTACTTAATAAAAAGACCCTGCTCACCAAATTTCACGGTTGTAACTCTAACAGTTTTTGCTCGGTAATGACGAATCAGTTAGTCAGAACAAGTTATTTTATCAGTGTAGTTTATACCTGACAACTATATACTTATATTTAGAATGCTATCTACAGCCAACATTAAAAAAATCTCTAAAAATGTAATAGATTGTTGAATTTTGTTATTAACATGAAAAGTACTAAAATTAAAATATTCTACAATGTATCTAATCCCAAAATAAGCAAAAGCATACGATTATAATATTACGTACAATTACATTTTAAAAACCGATAATAATGTAGTAAACCTCCACATCCAGAACACAGACATAATAATAAATGAAACATCTTCAGAGCACTCCCACCTCTGTTGAGGTTATTTCCGTTTGAAAATCGTCTTCCTGCGTCGTTCCTGCACCGGACTTTGGTATTCATTACTTCTTGACTTGCTATTATTAAGTCTTGATTGCTTACAAACTGTACTTTGGATAACAATTTTGCCACAGGAATGTGACAACCCCATCTACCGTTAGCGGTGGTGGTGTTTTGATACTTTGAATTGTTAATGCAGCACAGTCAAACTAGTTGTTAAATAAAATAAAATAAGTAAATAATGAAATCATAATAATAAATTAAAAAACTTAATGTAACTAATATTTTTATTAAGGTGGTGCGTATATATTTTTTTGCAATTTAGTGGTGTATTAAAGAAAGAAAGGCTTATCATTGTAATGATTCATAGAATTGATTTATTACTTTTATTTAAATAAATAAAGTATTTCTTAAAAAAATTGATAAATGTTAATATTTTAAAGTTACCTTAACTAATCCACCGTCACAATTACAGTGCTCGCTTTTGTCATATTCCGGTTTGGAAGCTACGGTAATAGTTAATTAAACTTACTAATGCAAGAGGTTGAATTTCAGCCTCAGTATAGAAAACTACCGTTAACATTTTGGGTTTCGTAATTTAGCATTAAATAAAGATATACGGATTTTTGTTTAAAAAGTGCTAAAATATTATATTGCTGTTCGACAGATTGTTGAGACATTTAGGTGTATATTATTTGACAAATTCTCAAGGACTGTTCTGATTACAAAGAAATATTGCACCTGACAAGTCATTCCGAAAAAGATCTACATGTTCCGTAATCTACGGAGTATTAACTGGTTGTAAGGAATAGCTTGAAAACGCGACAAAAGCTTAAATATATTTTCATGCCTTCCAATGTGGCGTTGATGGCTTATCCGCGTTGCAATAGTGTAAGTTTAATTAGAAGGTGGTGTGTGGAGTCTCTTGCCTCAGGGTCACCGGAAATGTGACTTGGCCGAGATCAAATTAGTGGTTACAATGTAATTACCATAACTGTACCATACAACGGGCAGATTGCTTCTTGGCTTCCAAGGCATAAGCTGACAGCGATAAAATGAGATCACTCAATTGTTGGTCGTGAAGATACTACAGAATAAGTAATTATTATTCATTTCGATTCATTGATTAGAATACTTTTGACTAAACTTCGGTTCTCTTAAAAAAGAGTGAAATTTGGGAAGAAACCAGGTTATTGGTATAATATTCTGAGGCAAAGACAGATAAAGTGCGACCAACTTATGTGTGCAGTAAACCGCGCCGCAGGTTTGAAGTTTATTATTTCTGATTGAGAATTTCACTTGGCAAATAGCAATAGTAATAAAATGTTATGTGAACTTTATTTACATAGCTCATTTTTTAGAAACTAACTAACCAAGTGACGTTTTGCAAAAAAGCAGTATAGTTCCGAATTTAACTACTGACCTGATAAGTTTCAAGTTTCCTGATTATTCACCAAAATGTTTAATTATAGTTTTTTTTTAAAGTTTCTACAAGTCTATATTCCCGAAGAGGTAGTCAGAGGCACACTCAGGGCACCCATGATTAACCGAAGAAACTGAGTATCACAATGTGATAGGTCCCAACTGGGCACATATCTAATCCCGAGAAACATTATTTTTATTAGGAAGTTGAAAATACAAGGTTACTGTTTTTTTTGTTACCCGACGCGGAAATCGAACCCCGGGCCTCAAGAAGTCAATAACGACGCTTGACCGCTAGGCCACATAGGCGATTAGTAGTTTTTGTTAATCAAATCGAGTTTCTCAAATTTTGACAATAAAGAATATAGATAAGACAAATCAACACAACATGTTTTCTTTCTACAATACATGTGACGGGCTCTGATTTATTTATTTGGATACTAAAATATGTAAAGAAAAAGTTTTCCTTTTGACAAGTGAGAAAAAATCGTTTTTTGCTGTAAAAGATCTCGAGTTTAACGTACGAATACGTACAATATTCCTCCACCCGATAGTATTTGATGTAGCAAAAATATTAGATTTAAGACTATTAAAATCAGTGCTAATAACACTAAAATAAAAATGTTCAATAACTCAGAATAAAACCAAACGAACAATGTACATCATGTCAACGTTCAAACAAAAAAGTTTTCCCCCGTGTTTGTCCGGGCTCCTTTGCAGAACAGACCTTCCTTACCTTAAAAGGCAAGCATAGACTATCACTAGATGGTAGAGTTGCTCAGCGATCCGCCCGGATTGGTACCACCGCCCTACCTATTCTTGTCATCATAACGTCCAATGCTTGCCGTTGACGTGTTCCTGTTTGGAGGGTAACGTAACCGGTAAACTTAATTTTGCTCGATGCTAACATCCCGGCATTCAGGTTAGCAGCACACCATTACCACCTTTGGTGTCTCTAGGCGGCGTGAATTTCTTACCATCAGGAAATCCATCTGCTTGCTTGCCTTTCATTATCATAAAAAAAAGAAGAATTATAGTACCAAACTCTTTTTATTTTGAATGACTAATTTGTTGCTAATTTCGCAACTTTTTGCAACTTCACCGACCTTTGTGGGCCGAGCAGAGTGCTCAGCCCGAGACACCAAACTCTTATGACTTAGACAGCCATAATATCGTCTCGCGCCTAAGGCACATGCAGATAAACACTTTATATGCGTACGCGACGCGTTTTATGTGCGTTGACTATCGTTCAAACTATAGGGTCCGTTACTTTAGGGATTAATAAACTTTAGATACCCTACCATAAAATTTATGTTTCCACAACGTTACTAGCTCAGTGTAAATTTTTGTTTTAAATTTTTATTTTCATGGTGGTAGAGCGATGTACATCAGCTCGCTGGGAGTACGTACTCATTCTTACCGTAGCGGCATTGTACGCCACTGTCGTATTACGAGCATTCCGGGTAGTATAGCTGGTAGACTTATGACCATAGTCAATTTCAATAACCTAATATGTGGGATTTGAATATGTCCTGTGGGTGACAGGCATGCTATGTATCACATTGCGGGACTTTGTCTACTAGCTGCCTACTTTCTACGGGATACGGGCGTGAAGATACTTTTACTTTTTAAGTAAGATATGAGGTAGGGCTACTTTTGAACAGACCAGGCTTTCGACAATTAACAAAAATATTTTGGCAATAAAACTTCAGTAGGCCTATCTCTAACTCTAAATAGGTTATTAAAATTCTCCATTACACACTTGGCCGATCTCTGCCCTAAGACAGCGACGCACCAATAACAAACATAATATGCAGAGCATAATATGGTTGTCTCTTTGTAATATTGTTTTCTTACAAACTGTTTTAATAGCTGGCCTTTGTACTTAGTTTGTAGCTACACTGGCCGTTGTTTAAAAATTTATATGTTTAGTAAGTTTTAAATTTTGAAATGTAGAACAAAAAAATTGATTCACGGAACAGCACAATTTATAAAGACTTATGTAGGAGTTTTGGCGCCACCGAGAGAAAAGATGGTCGAAGTTTTTTCATATTTATTGAATTTCGTGTTGATATTGAGTGAAATTAGTCAATTTCGGTGGCATTTTGTAAACTTTAATGAGTTATGACTGATGACTAATTATAATTTGTTAAAATTGATGTAAAATTTGAAGCAAATTTCTACTTGACTAATGGCAAAATACTACCGTGAAGGCCAATACTTAAAGAAAGAAAGAAAGAAGACTTATGTACAAGTACGAAACAGTCTGATTCGTATAGTTCTCTTACTAGTCTGTGGTCTGCTTTCTACTTCTATTCCGAACAGTCTACTTACATTATATTCTGCTACAGAACCTGCTGTTCAAAATCCTAATTTGATAAGTCGACGGAACGTCCTACTATGATTGTTGCTTGCTGACTGGTGCATGCTGCTCGGTAATAGGAGGACCCTTGACCGGTGGTAGCTGCCCGCCGGTGTTCTTCTCTGGCCTCCTTCCCAGCTGCCCACTTCTACTGCTCCTTCTGGCTGCTGAGAGAAGTCGCCAAAGGG
>NJDC01001979.1:163574-187401 GCA_002245475.1 Calephelis virginiensis | reverse complement strand
AAATTGATGTAAAATTTGAAGCAAATTTCTACTTGACTAATGGCAAAATACTACCGTGAAGGCCAATACTTAAAGAAAGAAAGAAAGAAGACTTATGTACAAGTACGAAATAGTCTGATTCGTATAGTTCTCTTACTAGTCTGTGGTCTGCTTTCTACTTCTATTCCGAACAGTCTGCTTACATTATATTCTGCTACAGAACCTGCTGTTCAAAATCCTAATTTGATAAGTCGACGGAACGTCCTACTATGATACTATGCTTGCTGACTGGTGCGTGCTGCTCGGTAATAGGAGGACCCTTGACCGGCGGTAGCTGCCCGCCGGTGTTCTTCTCTGGCCTCCTTCCCAGCTGTCCACTTCTACTGCTCCTTCTGGCTGCTGAGAGAAGTCGCCAAAGGGTCCCACTAGCCCAACCGCCGCAGCAGTCCTTCGAGTTCCGTCGACGAGCCTATCCCACGCCCATCTATCTTTTACGTTTATCCGGCAGAAACTCTTTTTTTTTCAAATGCAGACATTTTATAGACTTTATTATTAGTGTTTATTTTAATACAGTGTTTTTGTTTACATTTTTTTATTTTTTTTTATATCAACAGGATTCCATTTACTAGTTTGTCTGTTTGTTTATTTTCTGTTAACATAGTGGTGGGTGGTAGCTAAGCCACTACGTTATATCTTACGATGTGGAGATTCACCTACTTGTTCGCTGTCCTTATAACGCAAAACGTAAAAAACATTATTTGTAGGGAAAAACACGACGTAGGTAGTTTTAGGTAAAGAGCTTACTTGTTCGTGTGCGGTCGGCAACGTATCTGTGACACTTCTGGTATAGTAGTAGATCTTCGTGGACTGGTGAGACTTTTAGCCTATTACTTTTACTTTATTTGAGGTTTAGCCTAAATGTATGGTTTTTCTCTTATTAAGTGATGTTTATTTGTCTCATCCTGTAATATTTGTAAATGCCAGAGATAAAAATAGATTTAATATATGAACGTAAGATCATTAGATTTAATCAATTTCCATAAAAATTTTTGTTTTGCTATAATGTCATTCCGCGCAAGGGTACACAAATTAGGTTGTTAACTAAATTGAATTTATTACGTGAGACAGAATGTTAAATCTAGTCGTTAACTTTATTGGAATTTTTTGGCGCCACTGAGTTGAAAGATGGTCACAGTTTTTACGTAATTTCGCGTTTATATTGATTTAAATAATCAAAATTAGTCAAATCGCCTCTGTGGTCTAGCGGTTCAGTTGTTGGACTTGACTGCATGAGGTCCCGGGTTCGAAAATTGGGGTTTTCCAAATTTTCTAATAAAAAAAAATGTAGCTCGGGATAGGATATGTGCCCGGTTGGCGATAGGCTTGCCACCTATCACATTGTGGGACTTAGTAGTTTCGGCTAGTCGTGGGTGCCCTGGTTGTGCCTCTGCCTACCTCTTCGGGGATATGGGCGTGAAGATACTTTTTTAAAATTAGTCAATTTTGATGAAATTTTAGACAAATTTATTAAGTTCAACTTAACATGTGAAGTATTAATTAAGAAATTAGTATATCGTGCATTTTCTCGTCGCCGCCAATTCTCACTATGAACTTGAGTAAGGAGGCGACCGCTTTTCCCAAGACTTAGACAATACTTTCTAGAACGATTTACGACTACTTATGAATAATTTAAGTGCGATTTTGTTATACTACTTGATGCAAACATATACCTGACATTGATTTTGTGGTATCCAAACGCGTAAAGTAGTGTTAAAAATCTAAGTGATTTTATTATTTGGTAGTTTAACATTTCAGATGATCCTTATCGTTTAGATCAAAGATAATGGCGTTTCTTAAATAACAAAAATGAAAAGTTAAGTGTAGTTAAAGGAATATAGAAAGGATTCTTCACCCACAGTTATTTATTTTTATTTTGTCAATCTGTTTGTAAGTTGTAGCTGAATGATACAGGGTGCGTAGTGCGTAATGGGTGACCCCATTAGGAGCCCGACCATGAAACCGTAGAGGGGACCCTAGTCTTGGTCTATTTTTGAACTTGCCTTTCGAATGACATATTTTTCACTACACCTTGTAATAATTGTGCGTAGTATGTTTTAAATAAAATACAAACGAAATAAATAACAACTTAAAATAAAATATAAATTAAACTTTCTAAAACAATCCATTGTGCATCCTTCTCCTAACAAACATTTTCATATTAACAGTTTTCAGTCAAAACGGTCTCAGCGCCACGATCAAGTGCTTATAACTACATTAATAAAATCCGACTTCAAAACTAAAATGTTAAAAAATAATAAAGATTTGATATTAATTATATAGTAGGTACCTATTATTTATATGTGCCATTTATTGATAGGTTTGAAGTACTTACTTATGACATAATTATTAGTTTAAGGCTTGGCACCGACTTCAAACCATGGCACATATAAATAATCGGTAGTATATAATTAATATCAAATCTTTATTGTATTTTAATTATTAGTTTTGAAGCCGGTTTTTATTAAAGTAGTTATTTTTATTTAATACTTTTTAGTTTATTGATGATATGATTTAATCTAATAAAAATAAACATAGGGATATATAAAAGTACATAAAAAATGCTCATAATATAAAAACTGATGGCGCTACCTGAATTATTTTTTTTAATTAAGTAAAAAAAAATTCATGAATCCGTTCAGAAACTTCGGAGAAATCGGTGCACATACATAAAAAAAATATACCGACCGAATTGAGAACCTCCACGTTATTTTAACTCGGTTGAAGACGAATTTAATTATACGTTACATTTACATGATAATTAAACAATTTTTGTGTTTGTGTTTTGAAGATGTTCCAAACAAAAATGTTACTAGGATCTAATACAGTTTCTAGTGTTTGTCGGTTCGGTTGAGAAATTCAGTCTTCGTAAACGAAGTCGAACCAACTCGCTTGAAGCACTCAGTTTAATAATCTCATACAGTTTTGTATTGCAAGTGCTTAGCTTTGAAGTAGACCGAGGTGGAAGAAGGGTGGGAGGAAGGGGGACTTTTATCTAGACTTCTCTCAACTTTCTCGGATAATGATCTTGGTGCTCGTCCAAACGGGTACATACATGAGTGGCTACAAAACGGTCGGTGTACCGGTCATGCACTTACGTAAAATTGATGTTTAAAAATATACATAGCAATAGTAATATTATAATAAAACAATGTTGTGTTTGTTTAACAGGTGAATGCTATGGCATACATTTTGTGTTTCTAGATATTTTGGAGGCTAACAAGTAACAGCTACTTTTTATTCCGATATTTAAACGGACAGCCTGAAAGAATGAGCTATAGCCGAAGTAGTCACTGACCATTTCTAGTTGGTAGCAAACACTAAACCGTCGTGCGCCCGGTGCCTAACGCACTTCTCTACCAATCAGTCTACCCAACCACCAGAACGCAGCTACAAGGCGAGGTTCCGTTTCCCGGGATACAGCCCTTCTTGCAGATGTCGTAGGGAACCGTCTGATCCATTAAAATAATGACATCTCAGGCTGAGCACTGCGCTCGGCCCACAAAGTCCGGTGAAGTTTGAAAAACCGCGAGGTGAAGGTCCGGTGAAGTTAGAAAAACTAATTAGTCAGAAAAAAGTAGCTATAGGTAGTCATATAAGACTTCTGTTTATATTGGAGATTTTGCAAAAAAGTAACATAGCTAACTACTGTGACGTACAAAGGGATAGCTTAGCTACCATCTACCACTATGTTAACAGAAATGAAAGTAGAAACAAAGAGTCAATCGAAAGAGAGTCCTGAGCATGGGATTCAAAGTTGACTGCTACTGTTGGCCTCGGTGGTTGGGGTAGTGGTGCCTTCACTCAGCAACCAGGAGCAGCTACCGGAAGTGGGCAGCTGGGCGGCGTGACAGCTACCCCCGGTCCAGGATCTTTTCACTACCGCAGCAGCAGCAGGCACCAGTTAGCAGATTTTTCGTAATTTCATTTCACTTCATTTAGACCATGATCAGTGATTAGGATTCAAGACCAAAGTATTCCACTCTTTAATTTTGCAAGTTTGAGAAACTTGCAAAATTAAAGACCAAACCAAATGTCGAACAGTACATATTATTATTACTTTATAATTTGTGTCTAGGACCAGAATGAAGTAAGAATATTTTTAGTTGTGTTTTTCAACATTTTATAAAATATAGAATTCATTCCTTTTTTAAATACCACCCTTTGCATAATCAACAAATTGCAAAGGCCAGGTAATGAGAAAGTATAAGGTAAAATAATAATACACTATTTTATTGGACCATTATAACTATTTTTGGAATTATTATTTATTATGACCGACTCGTTGGTCGAGTGGCTAGCATACACTCGTAACTTCTATTCTATTCTATTCTATAACTACACCGACTAACCGCGAGGCTCGGGTTCGATTTCCGACGGGGGCAGACATTTCTGTGATGAACATTTAGATGTCTGCATTTCCGGGTCTGGCTGTATATTTAATTTATTCTGGTATCTATTTAAGTATTTCTATGTAATGTTAATTATGTATGTATTAAGTATTTTTATGTAATGTATGTAACACAAGCATTTAATTTGGTTTCTTTGGGGTTAGATTCAATATATTGTGTTACTAGTCCAGGTTTACGTATCTATTATTTGACAGTCGATTCAAAAAGTCAAAACTTCACAAACGAAGTTGCAACGTATAACGTAATACAATAATCTTGAACAGTTTTGTATTGCTGGCATTCAACACAAATATAATTAATATTACTCATAGTTGTCATTTGATAGAACCACCAACGATGTCAATGGAGCGTTGTCAACCTGAAGCTGAGATGTTAAGTCTATTGCGAAAGTAAGTTTAATTACAGATAAAGAAATAAATACGGATCTTTTAATTTTGACTTATTATTACGAGTATAAAACAGTAGGTAAGTATAGATTTCAAATTGGATTCACCTCAGAGTAAAAACCCGATCATGATTTTTCTGTGCTGTGGCACCAAACACGAAAATTGTAAAATCGACACGAGTTCAAAAAATGTTTTCAGAAGCATGTTTCATACAATATATTTTTTTTAAATATTTTTTATAGACACAGCTCTGCAATGACAAAACAAGATGTATCTAGAAATAAAGATATTACGAAGAATGTTTAATACATATATTAACGACTTAGGGAAGTGAATTAGCATATCTTTATACGAAAGGGAGAAGATGATTTGGTGAAATTGTGAGGCAACCCGAAACAGGGAGGTCGTGTGTAGAAGGGGTGCGATGAAGGGATAGCTTAGCGCCGAATCTTATACGACATCATTTTTATGTTGATATATTGATGTAATTGTATGAGTCAAATAAATGTATGAGGCGTTTTGTTGTGGTGTAATTGCGAACGTGTATCTCAGATATATTATACCGTATATTATTTGCATCGAATAGTATTACCATCTTTCTGACATTATAAGAAAGGAAACAAATAAAGGGATTGCCTGTTGTAAGAAATAGACGTCGCCTATAGATACCCAAGATGATAACCATGTGTTGTTAATCAAAATCAAAACTAAACTAAATCAAGACAATGAGGAGCGCTGACATTTTAGAATAACTCGTATTCGTAATACGCCGTGAGAGTCTAGTCGAGGATTCCACCAACGAGTTTATATAACCTTTTTATGTAAATTTTTGTTTTCTTCTCTAGCTGCCGATAGGATGGGTCATCATGCTTAAAAGCCGAAGTCATTTTTTTATAGTATAATACAGTAAACAAACATATGACTCTCCTGATGGTAAGAGACAAGCGTGTTATACGTTAAGACGCTTTCCTGTGTATGTTTGGTTGGTTGGCTACCAAAATTCTGGACTTAACCATATGGCACCAGCAATATGGACGTGAATCCATACCCGGACAAGTAGCTGCTAGTGGCCTGACAGGGAGGCAGGTGGACTATTCTATAACATAGAGGACCCGGCATTTATTTTATTATTAAATTAATACGAATGTCTTAATAACATTATATTTTAATTTATGATGTAAATTTTTTATAATAATTATATTACGTATAAAAGAATGCATTAGAACTGTCTTGCTAGTTTACTTTTCTTGTAACTGTTGAAAAACAAATCAATCTATTTTGCCTCATACAGCTTTTTGCCGCTGTATTGTTTCAAATCTCAAAACTCTGAAGATCCCGTGAAAATGCTATTAGGATTGAAATTTTTTAGGTATTTAGTTCTCCGGATTACTAAGTTTTTTTTAACCTTGAGATATTAAAAACTTAAAAAATGCATTAAAAAGATTTAGATGTTAAAAGCTTTTTTGCTTTTGTTTACTACCTTCCTTGTTATCTTAGCCGGTGTACAACGGCGGAAGTACCTACTACTAACATTTTAACAGATAGTGTTTTTTATATTCTTTAATAATCGTCAGTATACGCGCTAAACTATTCACGTTAGCCCCCAGAGTAACAGGTCCAAGAGAGCGCATGTCTTCATACCACTTCTGTGACATTCGTTGAAGATAATTCGATTGGGTTTCGGAATAATTGTACGAGCGGTTTTGTTTTAATGTCTATGTGTCTGGTGTTAGCACTTTACGTCGTTTACGTAGGTGTATGGTACCACATTCGCAATTATCATTTACAAGTCTTCATAACTTGCAAGGACATTTAAAACCTCTGACTTATCATCTGGAATGTGAATTCTAATCTATCGCTTTACTCTTAATATAGTTAATAAGGTTAGGTAGGTTGGAAGTCCTTTCCAGGTGTAGTCATTATTTTTGAAATGAAGCGATTCTGTTACTAGTAATCGAAATTCATTACATATTAGATATTACATATACCTTCATCTGCTTTTGATGGTCATTTTGTTTTTTACAATTGGAATATTCATTAATTAGTAATTTAATTAGTTATTAAGAGCTTAATTAGTTATAAATATAATGTAGGTACAAATTAAAAACGGTAAAAAAACGTGAAAAGAATTCATTTGAAAGGACCACTCTTCTTATTAAAAGTTTTTATTTAACTTGCAATGTATGTATGTTAGTTCGGGTGGAATCTTTGAACTCAATTTTGAAGCAGATATCTTCAACCGATCGAGCTGAAATTTTGTATACACGTTTAGTTTGGATGACAATGCATGATAAAATAAGTGACGTTTTAAAACGACATTTTAAATCTAATATGGAGGAACATCCAAGATGGCGGACTAGTTATATTTAATGCACTTCTACAATATCAGTATCAAATGAAAGGACTTGTTGAGAGCAACTCGTAAAATAATGTGACGTCATTCTAAATCCAATATGGCGGACCATTCAAGATGGTTGTATAGTTATTTTTAACACGCTTCTACTATATGGGTATCGAATGAAAGGACTCGTTGAGACTAACTCGAAAAACAATGTGATGTCAATCTAAATCCAATATGGTGGACCATCCAAGAAGGGTAAATCGTTAGTAGTAGTTATTTTATGTACTTCTACAATATGGGTATGAAATGAAAGGACTCGTTGAGAGCAATTTGAAAAACAAGTTGACATCATTCTCATTTCAATATGGCAAACCATCGAAGTTAGCGGAAAAGTTATTTTTAATGCGCTTTTACAATTTGGGTAATAAATGAAGTGACTTGTTGAAAGCAACTCGTAAAATAATGTGACGTCATTCTAAATCCAATATGGCGGACCATTAAAGATAGTGGTATCTATAGTTATTTTTAATGCGCTTCTACTATATGGGTATCAAATGAAAGGACTCGTTGAGACCAACTTGAAAAATAAAGTGATGTCATTCTAAGCTCAATATGGTGAACCATCCAAGTTACCGGGATAGTTATTTTTTATGCACTTCCATAATATGGGTATCAAATGGAAGGGTTTGTTGAGACCAACTCGAAAAATAATGTGACGTCATTCTAAACACAATATGGCGAACCATCCAAGATAGCGGAATAATTATTGTCAATATATTTCTACAATATGGGTACTAAATTTTTGGAAAATACTGTGACATCACTTCAAATCCAATATGGCGCACTTTTAAAAGGGTTTGCTGAGAAAGATGTTGTTAAAAAAAATTTAAAGCCTGTAACATGGATTGATTAATGTTAGTTTGTGTGTTTTAAACACAAACTAAAATTAATCAACCTGAATTTTGCAACCTGTCTAGGAGAAAGACAACTCCAAAATCAAACCGGCAACTGTGTTTTGTCAGGCACAAGTAAGCAGACATAAGTGTCGCATTCTTCCAAACACCCAAGTCAAGGTGAGGCCGTTGCGAGGGTTGAGTGGCACTGGGGTGAAACATGATGTCGTGAACGTACCACCTCAGGGCACCTAGGCGTACCCTGTTGTATATTAGCTCTAACTTACTTATATTAGCTCTCTTCTAAACGGGGCTCTGGGAGAGTCAACAAATAGTCCAAAATGATAAGCTTGTTGAAGAGCTGGATTGTTCAATATGAACCGGCAAACGATTTTGCAACAATGCATTGAATGACATCAACAGACTATGAAATCTAGCCAGTGATAACTAAAAAGTATAAAATAAATTAAAAGGAAACAATTATTTTTAGAAAAAGCTTTTATTTAAAGGCTCTAAAAAGAAGAAAATAAATTTTTCTTTAAAAATATTTACTATGAACTTACAACCTCATTATAGACAACTTATATGATCATAAAAGCTTGTCGCGATTATCAATATTAAATTAAATTGAAAATTTATTAATTTAAACTTAACAGAGTTTACAGAAATCAAATAGTTTATTTACACAAGAAAATAGCGCGACAAGCTTTTATGATCATATAAGTTGTGTATAATGAGGTTGTAAGTTCATAGTAAATATTTTTAAAGAAAAAATTTATTTTCTTCTTTTTCGAGTCTTTAAATAAAAGCTTTTTCTAAAAACATTTGTTTGCTTTTAATTTATATATTATTATAGTCGACTGGAGATGCACTATTGAAGAGGTATTAAGTAAACCGTAAACGCAACGGAATAATTTTGGGAATTTTAGAAGTTCCTATGCCTTCAAATTCCATTAGTAGATCAAATGAAATAAACATTGTGTTGGATTGCTACCAAAAATCATTTTTACAATTTATTTATTCTGATAACAATAAGTCTTTTGTTTTTATAGGTATCTTAAAATATTTAAATTATGACTAAAAATCAAAAAAACGTATACATATCTACGTGTATTCTCATTCCATCTTAAATCTTAAGTATCTAGATGATAGAATGTAATAAATCATTCCATTTATTTATGTTATATAAACTTAATAACTCTTTTATTTATAAATTTAAATTTAATATCGTAATTTGATTTAGAAAAGCCCTATTAGTTAGTGTATGCTAGGGAATATAATATTAACAGTTTACTAATTGAAGAAGTAGTCGGTTTTTCTAAGTATACTATATTATTTAATTTGTTATATACTTAATCGAATCTTAAAGCATGTAAGTACATATTATCTCCAAAAAATAATATTTCTTTTCAAAATATATGCTCATGATACTATGGTCTGTTTTCATTAATTTTAAGGATAATAGATCGGAAGTTATTAGGGATAAAAACATTTATTTTAAAAAAAGATTTAAAATTATTACGATTTCCCGTGCTAACAGTTTGACGGGAATAACTGGTTATGGTATAACACCTAATCACAATACCTACGTATGGAAGACTTATCGAATATTCACTCATGCGAGAGGTTTTTATAATAGAGGGAGACAAACAAGCAGATGTTAGGCTAACTCATCGCCTAAGACACCAAAGGTATTAATGGACAACGAAAATGAGAAGGAAATTAAAATGACTGATTCTTAATTTGGCTCGCACTTAGATAGTACCTACTCGTTTAGTGGAGCTTGAAGCTAGGTAAGAGAAGTAAATTGCCTACTACATAGTAAAAGAGCCAAAAAGCAGAATAGGATAGTGCTCAGAACTAATGGTAAAACATGTGCTGGTTGCTATGTCCCAGAAGAATGGAATTTATTTAATATTAATACTTTGCAAAAAATGATAAAATTATTTTTTTATTTATTGCCATCTATTGGTGAGTAGCTAAAGTAAACATTAAACGGGTTTGCTCAGAAAAGTTGTAGACGTAAACCTTGAAAAAGTATACATTTAGTAGATACAATTTTAGTTATGAGGTCTGTTGAGGTTTTACTGATTAAATAGCGGTTGGGAAATTGAAGAGTAATATTTTAAAATAAGTTTACTTAACAAAAAAACACCACACTATTGTGGTGCATGAGGCAGATGTCATCACTAGGTCCAAAATATACCTAAATAAAGTTTTCCAAAACTAGCTAGCTACACACCTTTCCAAAGTATAACTGATTAGAAATAATCATAGACTAAATCAGATTTTAGACAAATGACTCGAAAAGATTTCCTCGTTTCACGCAACATAAACAAAAACAACAATAGGATTTTAATGTTTTTGCTATTTATAATACTTAAACTTTCATTAACGTTTACCATTTATAATATGCATACTAATGCTTACGACAAAGGATTTTTTAAATAATAAGTACTTAAGTAAGAAAGTACTAATTATTGTTAACGTTTACTAACGGTAGGTATTTAATAAAATGAAAATTAATTTTAAGTAAAAACAGAAAACGTAACACACATACAAGATTTAAAAGTCGTTTTCATTTTCAAACTTCAAAAATTTTGTAGATTCAAAGTAGGTAATCACGACTAGGATTTCTGCTAAAAAAAATAATCTAATGAAATGATTTAGTTCATAATATAAAACTTTTGTTTCAGCTACTCACCAGTAGATGGCGTTGAATGACTTTTTACAAGTTATTTGAAGAGACGATGACAACTTTGCTGTTCACTTCTGCGTGATAGCTAATACACGAAACTGTGAACTATGATTTCACAACAATCATTTTCCCATTATAATAATATAAATATTTTATAACGACAAAAAAAATGTTTCTTTTTTTTAGGCGTTCCAACATATTCTACCACCAACTTGTGGTGTGCAAATATTTTAATAGGTTTTAGATATATTAGTGTTTTAATTATTTATTTACTATTTACACACTGTTTTTTGTATTGCTTACGTGATTATTAATGAAAATGAAAAATAAAAATATTTGTAGTATAACATTGTTACAAAATGGCAGATGATTCGTCTCCAAACGTTACCATAATGGTAGATGATTCGTCTTCAAACGTTCATAAATACTTCATGGTGTTGTGCGCGCCGCGGATTTTTGTAGTTTTAGTTAAAAAAAATCAAATTGGATATGGAACTCGATAGTTCAGGTTTCTTAGTTAACTTGTACAAAACTGCTTACAAATTAATAAGGTTGTTCAACCAACAAGATTCCACTAACAAAAAAACGATTAGTTTTTACAGCAATTCGAGATTTACATACCATCAAAAGACACCAAAAAACATAAAAAGTGCGTTGACAAGTTGTTTTTTTAAATACATATAATTAAACATAGCAGTGAAAGGAAAATTCAGACGAAAACACAATCTCCCAAACTGGAACAATATTACAATGGCACTAGCTGACTCTATAAGCATTTTCATTATGAATCACACAGATGAATAAACGATTTGGATTGAATGAATAAACAATTGGATTTTAAATGAAATGTTTGAAAAAAAGAAGTTATTAATTTTATTGTAGCTCTTTTGTATTATATCTTCCTAGTTTGTCGTAACTTCGAAGAAAAACATTAAAACTTTCATAAATTGGAATACAAGCAATCAGTAAATTACAACATAGTGTCAATAAAAAAATGTCAATAAAAGTTATTACATAATATTATCTCTCTCATATGTAACTAATGTTATTAATAATACATGCATAAAAATATGTCTCTTTTCGCGTACAGATCTCAAAATCCAAATTAGAAAAATCGGATGATTTAGGAGTTCTTTAAAAATATTATTTACATTCCCAGTAAATAATAATTATTAGTTATGTATGTTGTGTTTATTGTATATAAGTTATAAGTATATTTAATATATTAGGTTTAATAATAAATGTATAGATAGTATTATTATGTTGCTTAAGTATATTCAGATATATTTATACTATGAATCCTCTACCTTACTTTTTAATAAATAAACTGTATTCTTTTCTCTAAGGTTATATGGCAGAAATCTCTCTGAAACGTTACTGCCCTTGTGTACCTTAAGTTAAACATTATGTTTTAAGTGAAACAGTGTTTAATTTTTTTGTATCATTTTTGGGGCACAATGAGGTATATTAATTTATTTATTCATTCATTTATTTAATATCTAATGCCAAATAAAATTATGTTGTCAACGTAAGATGTATAAATACAATATATCATGTAATAATAATTACTATGATAAAAAGGCAATCCCGCTGAATTTCTTTCCTCTGAGTGGTGGTTATTAATGTTGACGCACAAAAGTGCCACTTGTATGGTCTACGTAAATAAAGTACTTACTATGAATTTGAATCCCTAATTTTTTTGTATCAATTAATCATTATATATATATATACACACACACACACACATACATGCCTATCTTCAAGCCAAGTCCCTTACCTGGTATGTAGAGAGTATCGAATGCCAAACCTCACGATCCTGACAAGCCTGTCTGGCTTCCTTCACATTCATTACACTTTTTATACAAACACAACGGTTGTGGAGACTCTTGACACCACCCTTGGATAATATCCGAGTGATCTGATCGTTGAATGTCAACCTTGGTATCCCCGGTTACCTACATGCATCCACATTCGCATATATAAAAATCAATGACACTTTTCGTTGTAATTTTATAACTCACGCACGGGCTCACCTATCCAAACCAAATGTTTAGACTTTGGACTATTTAGTAGGTGGTTTATGTGAAGTTTGCATAAAATCGGTAGAGCGGTTCTTCATTTATCACATTTTTTGTAACAAATGAATAATGGAATTTTTTGTAATAAATGGCGGATCATTTTGTTCACAGACTAGTAAGAGAACTAACTATACGTTATTTTGTTATTTTCAGTTTTCAACTTCTTTCAATTGTTTTTTTTGTAGTTGTGTCATTAATGCGGTCATATACAATACTTCTAGTATACGTCTTTGATATACGTAGCAAAGCACGTACCGGGTCGCTAGTGTACTATTAAATGTTTGTTTATGAATACTGTTGATTAAATATAAAACATTACCAATTAGTGTGATTTATTTTGAGATATTTTATCGTGGTTATTTGATTTAAATAATAAAAAATAAATATTCAAAATCTGATAAATATATTTCTGTAGGAGTTTGTATAAAAATACCTTCTCATAACTTGTTACAAAAAGTAATGGGTACGTACTGTGGAGTTTAAAATGTAAACCTACCATTTTGGGGCAATGGGTGTGAAGTGTTTACTTATTAGTAAATTTGTTAATGTTTGTGTTTGTATGAAAAGGGTTATGAATATGAAGGAAGCAAGACAGGTTTATCAGGATCGTGAGGTCTGGCACTCGATACTCTCTGCCTACCCCGTAAGGGACTTGACGTGAAGATATGTATGTATGTATGTATGTTAATAATTTGAAATTAATTCACAAACTAAATCTAAATTAAAAAAAAACATTGATACAAGCATCTTCATGCAGATATCCCTAAAGGGGTAAGCAGAGGCACAACCAGGGCACCCACGACTAGCCAAAGACACTAAGTCCCACAATGCGATAGGTGGCAAGCCAACCGGGTACATTTCAAATCCCGAGCAAATTTTTTTTATTAGAAAATTGGAAAAACTCAATTTTCTTTTTTGTTGCCCGACCCGGGATTCGAACCCGGGACCTCATGCAGTCAAGTCTAATAACTGAATCGCTAGACTACAGAGGCGATACTGATATAATTTAAACTGTAAATTTAATGTAGTTTGCAATTCTAAAGTTAAATAAAAAATATTTTGAAAAATGTTAAGTTTTTGAAACACTACCTTCATTTACTCATGAAGACGCTAGGGCAGACATTTTTTTTATTACCTCAATGTTTTTTTACTAAATTACATACCTAAATAGATTATCCAACAGCATAAACTTGCAGATAAATCTTATTTAATAGTAACATACCTAACATCTAATAGTACTTACAACTAATAGCATTCAAGAAGTTACAAAAGAAGAATTTAAGAAAACAAAATGGTATTTATGCAGATGATGATGATAGTGATAACCTAGTCTGCTTGTTACGATATCCTCCTTACCACAACATGACTGTGGTGAGAACTGACATTATGAAGACAGGAAAAACAGATAAATACACTAGAGGAGACATGAACGGTAAGGCGATGGTAGTAATCTAAGTAAGTCGTTACAGTCGACACGGTGCTAGTAGCAAATTTAAAAATTACGTTCGCCTCTTACGAGTTGCTTAGTAGGAAAGGACGTGCCCTTCTTCTATTTAGACGTTATGACGCAAAACGAAGGTTTCAATTTCAATACATGAGTTGAGGCCTCATAAGGTTAACTGTCAGAGCATCATCAGCCTAGGACTATGATTATGGGTTCAACTCCTGTTTGCTGTGAATTTTTTTCTGCTTCAAAAACTTGATCGCCTCTGTGGTCTAGCGGTCCGGGTGTTGGACTTGACTGCTTGAGGTCCCGGGTTCGAATCCCGGGTCACCCAACAAAAAGGAAATGGGATTTTTCCAATATTCTTATAAAAAAAAAATGTTGGTCGGGATTGGAAATGTGCCCGGTTGGCGATAGGCTTGCCACCTATCACATTGTGGGACTTAGTGTCTTCGGCTAGTCGTGGGTGCCTTGGTTGTACCTCTGCCTACCTCTTCGGGGATATGGGCGTGAAGATACAAAAACTTGTGAGAATGTTCCAACATCACGACATAATATTTAAAAACATTTTTCTTATCAGTACAAGAATGGGTTAGTTAGCGAATACTAATTTCGGCAACTTATTGCAAGACTACCGTCTAGTCTGTAGTAGGACTACAATTGTGATTAATTTGTTAATAATTTTTTTCACGAGCAGGCGATGGCATTGTCACATCCCTTCGCCATTTTCTGTTTTAACAACACTAACATTTAGGAAGGAATGGTAACAAATTTATGTCAAATACATACACCAAAGATGTTTATAGAGCGTTGTTAATTTAAGGTTAACCTTATGCCTAACAGTTCAATAATCTTACAAATCTAATATCTGTCTTAGTGTCTATACAATAATCCATTAGCAAACATTATTTTATGTATTTTACTAGCGAGCGATGGGGTCGTCGCATTTTTCCGCCATTAAAGTATGTTTTTATTTCTTCTTATTCTCTTGGTTTCACATTCAGGAATCTTTTAAAAAGCGCCTATGATACCTAAGCTATTAAACTTACACTGTAATCAAATGAAACAGATGTATATAATTATATTAAAACACAGATTATTCAAAAATCAATAAAAATAACATGCCTCAATTGGAGTTAGGTTTCATTGAAAAAAAAACAAGTGCATAATTTACTGAATTTGGATTTCCAAAAGATTTTCAAAATTAGAATGCAAAATTCTTAAATTTGAAAAAAATAGTTCTTCAAATTCAATGAACGAATTAAGCCGAAATTAATACCAGTCTTCGTCCGCCGTCGGGGCAATATGGCGGCACTATCGTCACCCGACTCATCCCGATCATCTAACTCCCCGCACCCGAACATAGCTTGCTTTTTTGCGAGCGAGAGGGACTTACACTATGGAATGCTTTCGTTCTAAAATATTTTCTGTTCGCTTTTCTAGTCATTCGATTTTGAACCCTAACATTTCTAATATAAAGCAGCATTTCATGGGTGCAAACTGTTGCATATACGTCTTTTTCAATCTAACATGGTCAAATGAAAAGTGTGAAAAACTGAAAGGGACGGATAGAGCCCATCTTCTCGGGCGGGGCACAAGTTTTCGTGAGTCGTTCGCAGCTTAGGCGTTGCTCTACTCGCACGGATTCATTTTATAGCTGTAAAAAAGGGATAGAGATATTTTTCGCGTTTTCTTTTTTTATTTGGTCTTTATCTTGTGGGGAAAAATGGTGCGTTAGGGTGGCGGGAATGGGAGGCGGGTAACGACCGCGAAGTTGCGTGTAATGTTTTAGGGGGTGACGCTATATATAGGTAATGAATAGTAGTGTAGAATGTTTAATCATGGTTTTTGGAGTACTTAGTCCGACATTGCGAAATATGAGATAATTATGGCCAAAAAACAGGAAACTATTTTGTTGGATCTACATATTTTATGAAAGCGATTTCGTAATTTATTTTAGTTTTCAAATAATATCTACTGTTTAATATAGACTATATATATTTAATAGATATCTTTCATGTCATTTTTTTTTCTAAGTAAAGATACGGGAGATTTTTATGACGACTTGCCCGGATCGGTACCACGATCTCATCGATTCCTCACCATTACCACAGTAATTGTGAGTATCCTGTTCAGGCCCCTACCCTATATTGATAGCTAGTAAATTAATGTAGAAGAGGCTGAAAGTCTAGACTCTAACCTTAGATTGGGAAAGCACCGTAAGTACTTTTGCTGTCTATAGGACCCATGTATTTTTTTTCATCGGGAAATCCGTCTGCTTGATTGCTTTACGATCTCATACAAAATACCAGACGGTATTTCTGTTGTCGAATGTATTGAATTTTACCTATTTTCCATTTGTTCTAATGGGACGGGCCAAGATATAGGTATGGCCGTGCAGATGTATTATATTGTTAATTGGTTTATAATCTGTTAAATCTTTGTACTTTCCTTTTTTACGTGAATATAACACCTTTTTTTGTATTAACAGGTAGTTTCTAATGCACATTTTAAATATCCCAGAAAAGTATTTTAAAATATTTGTGTTGACAACTTAGTCGATCATTGCATTATTCGTATAATACAATCAGTCATAGATCAGTGCTCGCCGTTATTATTTCTAGTACCGAGGGTAGAGAATGTAACTACACTTAAGGTTTCATGAAGGCTACATGAAACCTTAAGTGGGTAGTTACCAGTAGATAAACCAATATTACCTTCGATGTCTATGGACCATACACCAGATCATCAGGATGTACTCAACTGCTATAATGCTTTCCTAAATTATTAATAAAAAAGTGTTGCCATTTTTAAAGGATAAAAGCCTGACTGATCTTATATATCTTAACGTTATGTGGAACCATAATAAACAGTGGTATCTGGTAAAGGCTATCGTAAATAAAAAACCTAAGGTTAAAATATCCTTTTCCATATAAATAATAACCCAAAGTAAGTCTAAAACAGAGTTGTCCTCAAAATATTATTGAAATGGATACCAAATTTAAACAATGCAACAATATGTTAATTGTCGCCTAAGGCTTTGCCTGTGAGTTTTTGCTTATAAACCATTACCGTGAAAATATACTAAAAAGCAGGTTCACATTTTTTAACCGGTTCTCTATTTTTAGCATGTCTAACGAACGACTATTAAGTTTATGTACAAGAAGAGGATTAAAAAGAAAACTATATCAAGGACGTGTGAGTAGTTATCTATGTGTCACCAAACCTAGAGACCATACAAATTTGGGTTTTACCATAGGTACATGCTCGAATTCAAAAAAGTCAAACTTTAATCTGAAATAAGCACAATGTACAAAATCTAATTAGGTACCTAAATTAAAGTTACACTGTGTTCCATACAATCGGCCAAATCCAAAACTTACCCAAACTGTGCCCAAGTGACCACGGTGTCCATTACTTACTGTTAAAACGCTGACGGTATAAATAAAAAACTCACCATTTCTCAGGTTTTTTTTTGGCTAGGTTTGACGAATTTATTTTTATTAACTCACAGCCTATTTTGTGAATTGCGTCTGTCGTTTAGCTACTGTTTATCCTGGTCCACTTCTTAAATGTACAGAACCTAGTAACATGTTTTTTTTATAATAAAACCAGCTGTTGCCCGCGGCATTGCCCGCGTGGTTAATGTTCCCACACGAACATTTTTTCAGGACAAAACTATCCAATGTGTTAATCCAAGTTACCTTCTATCTGTGTGCCAAATTTCATGAAAATTGGTCTAGCACTTTTGGCGTGAAGGAGTAACAAATAAACAAACAAATATACAAACTTTCACATTTACAAAATTAGTAGGATACAGCAATTGATTGGAAGACTCTTCTAATGGTATGAGACACCCTTCGGCTTTAGACACCATACATGTATACATACATGTATGTATGTTTGTCTCAATTTTATGGCCACGTATGCCACATAGTCGGCCACAAATCTTTAAAATGGAACAGGACAATGACGAGCATCACGTTATGTTTTGTAAGTATATGTTTTAAGTAGGTATACCTAATTTATAGAGTCTTATTGATAATTCTGTTATCAGTTCTATTTTGTAATTTGGGACATATTTTTTTTTATGAATTAATTGTCGAGTTATAAAGCATTTGTGGCTTATTTTAATGACAGCAGAGAACGAGACAATTTAAGTGCAGACTGCAAAATGTCAACTCCAATTTCTACGTCATCTAGGTAAGCAAAAAATTATGCATTACTTAATCAACCACATGTCCGATCTTTATCACATATGTATGAGCCCTGTTAGTCATGACCTACCTTACAGAAAAAAAACACCAAACTCCGTTCATATCTGGAGGACCTATCGAACATCAAACATAGAACAAATAATCCAACAAAATATGCAAACTAATAGTCCTCCTTTTTAGGATTGGTTAAAATTATCGAACGACAAACTGCAAACATTCTCTAACTGAAATGGATTTGGTGATTGACCTCTCTTGAAATTAGTGTCGCCGAACTCGTGTGTACTGGGTAAACCTGACCAGCCACTGCCTCAGTGGAATGTCCGATACACACTGATGACCAAAGAACTGAGTCTTTTGATTTTATTTCTATCCCTGTGCCCATGCACTTGACGGACATTTTTGGGAAATATTTTTTCTCAACTATGTTCTAAACTTATTGGCGTTGACTACACGAGGTCTTGGGTTTGGGTCCCAGATTAGGTAAATGACAATGTTTAAATTTTGTAATAAAAGCAACGGAGTCCGGGATTTGACATGAGCCCGGTTGGCGATACGTTTGCCACTGTCACATAGTGGCTAATCGTTCAACTTACTTCTTTGGGGATACTTAAATATGTCTTTTGACAAACTAAAAACATAACTTTGAAAAAATTATTCTTTTCCCTTTGAAAAAATCATCTGCCTTACTGCCTGGCAGCTCATAGGAGAGTATGGGTTAAATAGGTCATTAGCAATAAGAGCACTGGTGGTAGTGTTTTATGTGTACGGTAGAGACCAACCGCCTTACATCAGTATTTTACAATGTATCCATAGCCAGTAGTTGCCATAGTGATGGCATCCGATCCGGAGAGTAGTAAAGCCAGACCTGCACTAACAGTAACATCTAAAGTCTCTATATTTACGGCCAATGTTAATATTGTATCCCAATCTTATGATTTCAAGCAATCTAGATAGCTGCGTATCCGCCGGCCTATCCTATACCTCATTCCCATATTTATCTTGTACACAGATATATTATTGACAAGCGATAACATAAAAATGGGTCAAAATATCAATCTTGGACAGCAAGTTTTGGAATAGGATTGATTATTAATAATGGCCGTTAGTGAATATATTTTGCCGTGTGTTAGTTTTCTTGACACATAAACACACTTGTTAGTTTTTTTTATGATAATGGAAGGCAAACAAGCAGACGGATTTCCTGATGGTAAGAAATTCACGCCGCCTAGAGACACTAAAGATGGTAATGGTGCGTCGCCAACCTGTGGCCGCGGTGCTAGGCCTCGAGTAAAAGTAAACTTACCAGCTACCTTACCCTCCAAACCGGAACACGTCATAAAAGTTAAAAAAATCCCCAACCGATTGTATTGTTTTTTTATGCATACGTCACTTCAGTCAAAATGCAACGTTTTAAATCAGCCTATAAGGTTTTAAGGATTAGCGATAAGGTTTAGGGATTTTTTAACAATTCAGCTGGAAATGAAAAGTACTCATGAGAACTTCTAACTTTTTACGGTTAAGAACTCTTGTCGGGAGTTCTTAATTTATTTGTCTTATTTCTTAAGACGCCAGGGACGGTAGACTGAAACTTTATTTTACGTAAGCGTAAAATATTGTGCAAAGATATGGTACTCAGAGCATATGGGTATAGTATGCTTATAGATAGGGGAAATCCCCCATCCCCATCTGCTGTATACCTTATATATGTGTGTAGATACAGATTTATATCTATCAAAAATATATATAAAATGCATTAAAAAAATACATCTAAATAAGAATGTACTTACAAGGTACTTTACTCCATAACTTGATCACATTTTCTTTATTCTTCTAGCGGGATACAAGTTGCAATTTAAGATGTATTTTTATATGTGAGAGGTCAGCGAACTAGCATTTGGCTCTCTTGATCTTACCATACTTAGATAACCGCGGCATATTGACACCATAGATGTTACAGTTACGCTGTCGTATTTAGACCTATTGTGGAAGTAGTTTGTTTAAGTAAAAAGCGTGCTTTCATTACCACTTTGATGGTATCTGCTACACAAGTAGATACAGAAAGATTTGCCAGTCCTTTTATTTCTATTCGCTTTTGATGAGTGTGCCTCCAGCTTAAACTTTGTATAGGCTTTCTCTCTCTTATCAGGCTAGTTTTATGTCATAATACTGAGATACACGTCTTACAAATATTATTTTTATTTCTCAAGTTAAACACAAAAATACGTCATTAAAACTAGTTACACGTAACTTTTACCCGAAAGACAACATTTAGGTATTGATAGAATAACAGTTAATTTAAGTTTTAAAATACATTTGCAAGAAGAGTTCTTTCTTCGCTGCCACCTTAAGATATCTTCATATCCCGTATGATTATTAAACGTTCTAATTATAAATTCACCAAACATTAAGACCGTGATACAAACTCAATGGAGCAGGACAATCTTTGCTCGTAGGGTCAACCGTGAGAACATAGGGTCAAGGGTCAACCGACCTGTTCAACGAATATTCATCTCCGTAACCCCAATCAAATAAGGTCAAGACTTTTGACACTTCGTCTGCTGGATGGGCATTAATACGTCCTAATAATAGCATATTTGGAGATAATTTGAATATTTTTAAATTTGTATTTGAATGATTAAATATGTTTGGATTATTTGGACCCAACAGACGTCCTGTCTTAGCTACGCATATTAAATTTAGAATTAATTAATTAAATCCTTATTTTTTTGATATTCCACTAAATTTCTAATTTTTTTCAAAAGAATTATCTCCTGTCTATCCGTCCACGCGCGTTGCGATCACTAAGGGAAATAGAGATGAATTTTGACATATACAGCTATTTTGCATTTTGGTAACTAGGTATTTAATTATTTATCATGTAAAATAAACATGTTGTATTCAAAACGATTATTTTACAGTCATCCTCAACTTCAGCATTAGTTCAAAAAGTTTCTGATCAAAAGGTTTCGAGGGTGGAAGCCTCCAGGATTATTCGACTGCAATAAGAAGTATTTGTAATTGTATTTAAAAGGTCTGTCAAATTTATGGCATTTCCTTCGTCATCTATCATTCCACCACGTTTTGTCCAATGCCGAACATTATCTTACCCTAATTGGAGAGATGATATATTGGTGACATCGCGTACCTATTTTTGATATAACGTTAGTGCTCCTGATATCGTGTTCCCCGGTTCAGAGGGTAGTGCAGCTGTTAAACTTACTCGTGGTAAATTTACCCAGCATCTGGTTGTTTACTAGTAATTAATAGCTCTAACGTCTATACTAGATACCCTTACCCCGTAAGGAACTTGGAGTGAAGATAGAGATTCTGAAGAGATAGTTGAAGCACGGGTGTAGCCGGAGACAGTAGCTAGTTTATTATAAGATTCTCACACTCATTTCACACAGTAATAGGGGAGAAGTATTTAAATATGCAAACCTCATAATCTAGAGCAAAATTTTATCGTGAGAATTAAAAGATATTAGCAATTATAATTAGACTTAAGATGTGAGTGGTGACCCTCCGCGACTGACCTCACCTGTCTTTGCATGTTAAATTTGCATGACATTAGATGTAGTTTCTCACATGTCTGCAGTTTATTTGCATGAAAATAGAAAAGGTTACCCTTGCGTTTGTTTCGGTCAAGGATTCTTTGCAACGGACTTTCAAATTAGATGCAATTTCGGTTATCTTATCCTCGACTTTTCTTGTCTAGTTAGAGTGGAACTTTGGTGTCATGGAGTCAGAGGCGAGTTAATTTGTGGTAAGTTTCAATAAATATAATTTTTCTAAATCAAGATAAAGATATTTTTGTGAACCTTTAAGCTTTTTTAATTTAAGAAGACAAGTAAACCCATAGATTTCTAATGATAAAAAATGTCCGTTGTTTGAGATTATGTTGTTGTCTATTATTTAAAAATGGAATTTATATTTTTGTTTATCGGTTACTCTTTCCTCATAAAATTGAAAACTATTAACTTTCACGAAAATTTCGTAAAATAAATAATTTAGCCACATAAGTGTTAAAGTCAAATTTTATATCGTTAGTACTTATTATTCTGTGGTTATTTGGCTTCTGCAATATCTACGTTGGGGACTATTTAAGAATTTTTTGTAAGGTTTTATTATGTGATATTTTTATTTATTTTAAACTCACTTGGAATGTTCAAATATCTATTACTCAGGTTCAGTTGTGATTTTTTTGTAAGTAACCGGAATATTTGTTGTACAAGGTTGGTGGAGGTTACAATATCTACCACTAAAGTGATTTTTGTTGCAACTAATTCAACATAGTCTTAGTGTTTCTGCTCAGCCCAATTAAATGATAAACTAATTAAAAGATAATAAAAAAACTTGTTTTTCCCACAGAAACGGGAAAACTAACAATTGATTCAAAAATTAATAAACTTGTTTTGTGATTATGATTAAGTGATGTTATCACAACTTTTAACTTACAGAAATAAACCAATAAAATGCAGGAATTTGTTTATGTTACTCAAAAAAGATATGATTTAAATCTTGTTTTAGGTAGTATTTAAGATACCTAATACTTTATATATAAAAACATAACTCCTTATTTTCTTTTGGTTCATATTTGAGGTAATGTGTCACCTGTACTGAGCAAAAAGGCACATAATATGGCCAAGCATTACCTGGCCACCACAAGGGGGAGGCGACAAGATCGACCGCCAGATTGGTTCTCGTTCCAACGTTTATATCGGGTTTATATCTCCATTTGCAGTTAATTGAAACGACAAAACGATTAGTTTGCGCTCGATTCCTTTCCACTTGTTTCGACGTACTGACGTTAGTTAATTTATTAGATAATTTAGTTTCCGATTCCATTGTGTTAGCTTCGAGTAAAACTTAATTGTTGGGTAAAGCGGTGGCCTGTTTACTCACGCTCAGGTAATGAGATTTGGCGGCAACGAGGAAATACACGATACGCTAATTTCTTCATGATTATTTCATTTGTGCACTTTTACTGAACAAAATTGTACAAAGTGCCACCAAAATTGACTAATTTCACTCAATATTAACACGAAATTCAATAATTATGAAAAAATTTCGACCATCTTTTCTCTCGATGGCGCCAAAAACCCCAAGATGTATTTCTACATTAATATTTAATTCAGAAATCTGACAATAATAAAGAAATACTTATTTCAATTTTGTAAAATTTCTCTTTTATGGGGAGCTATATTTAATTATCACTGAATGATTTCGATTTCATTGATAGTATAAAATAAAACTTTAACGTTTAAACGGAATCATAATCATTCTGTCAAAATACACAGAGTCTGTAAGTTTTAAAAACGTGTT